>SSNR01000025.1:386610-516560 GCA_006937965.1 Callopanchax toddi
TTTTTTTTTTTTTTTTTTTTTTTTTTTTTTTTTTTTTTTTACAGCTATACAGGACCTTTTTCCACTGGTTGTTAAGGCATACCCAGACAATGATGTGTTGCATTCCCTTCTGTCTTTGGAGGATTAGGAGGAAATAAATTAATCTGTGTTTTGTTACATGACTTAATATAAATATAGTCCATTTTGTATAGAGCTTTTTGTGCATTTCTGTTACACAAACATATTTAAAAGTCAGTCTCTCACATGGGTTTGTTGCTGTTGGTAATTTTTACAGTTCTTGTGACTGTTGCAGCCATTTGCTTTATGATACTGGAGGTTTTTTTTCTTAGTGGGAGGAAAACACCCAGGTGTTTTGGTCATCATGCAGGTTTTCTCTCTCACAAATCACAAAAAAAAAACAATATAACTACCAGACAAAGTGACAGCGTTAATCCCTGTGATGTTACTGATCAACAAATAATTCATGCTACCTCAGTGCTAACTGATGATTGGTGTGAGATTGGATCATTGTTGGTCATCTGGTTAAATATCCATCCAGCAGATGGACTCAGATGAGTCAAAGACTGTTCTAACGTTTGATTGGTTTGTTAATCTCTAAAGCTGAGTCCGGCCGTCCTACAGAGGAAGCTCATTTTGGACACGTGTATCCAGACATTAACTGGCTTTAACAAAATTTCTTGATTTTTAACCAAAAATCTTGTAAAATTATCAAAAACATTCTAAGCTTTTATGTTTTCCATCAGAAAACCTGAAACCCATAGTCTCTCCACCAGTTCATCCACCATCTAATTTAGTCCCCACCTGATTCATTTAGCTGCCAAACAACTGGTCAGTACCACTAAAATGACCCAGTGCTGCAGGACAAAGCTTTTCTCTGGTTGACGCAGTGCAACCAATTAAGCCAATGTTCAAATAGGAACCTGCTGGTTCCTGTCATGATGCCAGTCTAATCCGTCACAGTGGTGAAGTGGACAGACTAAATGTGAGTCTGAGTAAAATTGGAAACCGTTTAACCAGTTTCTCATTTTTGTGCTAACAATGTTATTATTTTAAAAAGTCATTCATCTTTTAGAGATCAGAAAATAAACAAAATATTTAAAATGTGAAGCGTCCAGCTGTTGGAATCGCCTTTAGACATTTAATATTTTTCTGTGTTTTAGTACAAACATTTTTAATTTACTGTCGTTTCCTGCAGGTTGACCTTCATAAACTCCATTTCCTGGCTCTGGTTGGCACCCAGGGTCGTCATGCCGACGGCCTCGGCCAGGAGTTCGCCCGCAGTTATCAGCTACGCTACTCCAGAGATGGACAAAAATGGATCACTTGGAAGGACCGCTGGGGACGAGAGGTCAGCAGGACTTCTCTCACCTCCTCTTATTATTTACAGCACAACTGCAACTCTGCACACAAGTACAGAAAAGTGAAGTCAAAATAAGCCTTGAGGTTGACTTTCAATTATTAATAAAAAATTGATCTGCGTCCTTGGGCTGTTGAGCATAAATGTTGCATTAATCCCCCCCCTGTTTTATTAATCTGTGTTTGATTTACTCTTTTGGACTACAAACACTTGGAATTTGTGCCAACTCAGATTTGTCTAACAATGTTTCTGTTCAGACGTGGGCTTTCGTTGCCTGCTAAACAATACACAGAAAATCTTTTTGCAGATAACGGCGTCTCTTTTTGCATTTGGCACATGTTCAGTATTTTCTTTGGCGATAAGTCTTACTCTGTGTTCTGTTCCCCTGTTACAAGATAGCGTGGGGAATTTAGACCTCCATCACCTAATGTCTACAGCTGTGGCCAAAGGTTTAGAGAATGATAAAACTGTTTATTTTCACAACGTCTGCTGCTTCAGTGGTTTTTAGATCTTTTCATCAGATGTTTTTAGGGATACTGAAATATAATTATAAGCCTTTTATAGCTGACATGACATTTATGTAAAGAGTCAATATTTGTTGTGTAGCGTTTGGAAATAACTATTAGTTATTTTAACTACATCCTCTTCATATAAACATTAAAGCTTATTTTTGGATTATAATGAAAAGTGATAAACTGTCATTTAACCCTGATAATAGCTAATATTTATTGAAGGTATCTAGGTTCTTTGAAAGAGTACAGTGAATTGAAATACCTTATTAATAATGTGAAGCTCAGACCAGATAAGATTGAACAATCATTTAATTTGAAAAACCTAAGAACACAGACAGATAAGACAGTTTGAAAGTTTGATGTAAACACAATTAATATTCTTAAACATGTTGAGGATGTTAAAGATAGTTTAATTGTGAGTTTTAACGGACCGTAGCATATGTTTTAATGACTAGGGAAGTTAGTTAATTTAGTTAACCTAGTTGGGACTTTAAGAGTCAATTTAGGGCTAATTTGAGGTTGGAATGGGATTTAGTTTTGGCTTAATTTAGAGTGGAAGAATTAAGCTTTATCAAAGCAAACCTCTCGATCAGAAAGTGGTGTTTCGCTCACTGAAAGGTGGATGCTCCTGGATCTGGTAGGCGTCGGTTTCTCCACGAGCTGAGGCTGGAGTCCCCAGACTCGGAGTGGTGGTCCTGGAAGGCGTGGCCGCCGAGGACCTCGCCGGACAGTCCGTGGATACGTCCCGGTCAGCAAGGGAGGCATTTCAGCAGGCATGCTGAAGTCATTTCTGATCAGTCCCGTAGTGAGGGAGAGACTGAGAGGCCTTGTTCAAAGCTGATGATGGTTCAACTAAGACTCGACTACATTCAGGCGGTAGCACCGACTACTTCGTACCGGAACTGAATATTAGTTTTGAGAAGAGTTAATCAGAAGATATTAAGTGTACTAATCAAAACTGAGTTAGTGGACTTGTGGGCGGCTCTGATTGGGTGGGGGACTGTGAGGGAGTTTACCAACTCACATATGACTTCGCCCGTTAAAGCACTCGCATTATAAATGTAGAAATGCATGAAATAGCTGAGAAGCATATTTATAACACTTTGAATGTGTGAGAGGGCGAATGCCCTTGGAGCAGGAACACTACAGGAGACTGTTCTGTAAACAAGAGATTACAGTTTGAACGCCAGTCTGTGGTGTTACAGAAGAGACATCTTTAAAGAGTGTTTTATTAACACAGCCGGTGTCCAGTGGGTCATCTGGGAGGTGGACACCTGAAAGTGGACAGTAGGACACCTGTAGGGATCTTGATTCAGGTTAAAACATAATCCAAGAGTCATTGTATTCCAAGTTATTGGGAAAGAAATGGATTATTGTTGTGATGGTCAACAGGGGTCAAAGGTCAGAGGTTATAGCATATTTGATGGTGCTACAGTTGGGTTGGTCCTTCTTTTTCAAGACCTCTGCAGTTCAACCAGATATGGTTAAGGTTTCAAGCATGAACCACTCAGTCCTGACTTCAGTGTTATGGTACGGTGCTCTATCATGCTAGAAAAGACATTGTTCATCACCAAACTGCTCTTTGGTAGTTGGGAGGAGTTTCTCTTGAAGGTTGTTTAGGTACCATTCTTTATTCATGGATGAAGCTAAACTGTGAGTGAGTCCACTCCCTTGGCTTAGAAGCAAACCCACACATGAATAGTTCTCAGGGTGTTTTACTTTTGGTTGGACAGGACTGATGGGAGAGCTCACCTTTTCTTCTCCTGACAAGCCTTTTTCTAGATGCCTCAAACAATCAGAAAAAATGACCTTACCCCAGTCATCAGCAGTCCAATTCCTAGATCTTTAGCAGGATTTTAATCTGTCCCTGGTGTTTTCTTGGAGAGAAGTGACTAATTTGTTTAGATTCTTAATACCAAGCCATCCCCTACAAGTCTTTTCCTCACTGTGCTGCAGTTGCTCTCACACCTGCCTGATGGTCCTGATGCTGCTGGACTTTCTTTGGCACCTTGAAGTCTTCTTCACAAAGAAGAAAATACTCTAGATTAGCGCTCTGGAGACATCATACACTTTGTTCTCTGCTTTTAGGCATCATTTTATACATAAGGTTAACCCTAACCCAACCATGTTTAGATCATTTGAACTGCCTTGGCCATGTGTAAGTAGCCTAGAGAAGGTTTAAAAAATCCAAGTATTTTAACTTGAACGTGACTTTCTTTTACCTGTTGCTTTCTGAGGTATAAGAGTGTAAAAAACACAGTATTAAAATATGACTAATATATATTTTTAGATGTGTATGAGTCTGTCAATAGGAAATATAAATAAAACCTAGATCTAGTTAAAAATGTAGTTTAAGGTAAACTAAACTTCATTATATCTGTATTAAATTTTTTCTAATGTCATGATGATTAAGAGGCGTCACACAATATTGACATAAAAAGTAATGAATGTATCATACATACACACCAAAATCACTATCGATAAATCTTTCAGTAAAAACCTTGAGTCTCACCCTCTAAAATCAGTCTTTCCTTTCATCATACATTTAAAAAAATTGAGTTTATTCTAATTTCTTTTAGTTATAAAGAAATTGGAGATGAACAGAATAAAAATTCTTAGCCTTCAGGTGAGATTAAATAAACCCCATAAGTAACAAGGAGGATTAACAAGAAGAGTGTGTTGTACCATGTAATTGAGTATTTTTATACTTGTCCTCCTCTGTAGGTGGTGTCAGGTAATGAGAACACCTATGATGTTGTGCTGAAAGACCTCGGCCCCCCCATTGTGGCCCGTATGGTCCGCTTCTACCCTCTGGCTGACCGGGTGATGAGTGTTTGCCTTCGGGTGGAGCTCTATGGTTGTGTATGGAATGGTAAGTATGTGTGTGTGTGTGGTGGGGCGATGAATAAAGAAGCTACAAAAATACAATCTCCCTGCTTTTGTTTGATTTGTTTATTCTGAGTCGGACTCCTACATCTTGATAAGTTAGATTATTTCTCATATGGTAAAAGAGTTTGCTCTCTTCCTTGGTTTAATTTGAAATCAGATGGTAATGATTACAAGTGCATGTTTTGCAGCCTCTAAGGGGTTTGCCCAGATAAAAAGAAGCCACTGCCTGATGATAAGTGTTGGTCTCAGTGTTTCCTGAAGCACAACGCAGAGTATTTATGACTGGTTCGCCTCCTTCTTCGCCCCATTCACCTCCCTCTGACAGCAAGGGGCTCGCTGTAAATCACAATTGTCAGTGGCTCGAGAAGACTCACTTCCTGTTCTGTGTCTTTGGGGAGAGCGTCTCTTGAAAAAATGATCCACTGTGGTCTCAGAGGTGCAGCAGCTTGGTTCAAATTCCGGCCAGAGAATATAAAGAAACTAATGTATGTCAAGTTTTACACACATTCAGGCTCTGGTTTTATATTCTATGCGTTTAGGATTCAGTTATGCCCCAAACAGCACGTTTTATTGTTCATAACGTGTAGAAGAGCTGGTGTTTCTGGCGTCTCCTCCTCTCTCGGCGATGAGGCTGATTAGCTGTGTATTAAACTACAGAGACTTGAGTTTTATAGGTTAATTGTGGCTTGGAAAGAACAAGGCTGAGAGGCCCACCACTTTAATTGTTTTACAACTAAAAAACTGCTAAAATAAATTCCTGTGTAGAGATTTTTTTCCTCCACTGTTTTTAGGTCGGACATTGCTGTGAATGTCTTTAAAAGCAACTGAGTGTATTTGAGTGCTTTTTAACAAGTTAAAGAGAAGTAACTTCCTAAAGGCTTGTTTTTCAAGTGTTTATAAATTTGTCTTTCTGTTCACATTTCAACATTTAAAGGGATAGTTTAGACATTACAAAGTGAGGCTCTGTGGAAAGGTTATAAGCAATCAATATATTACCTGTTTTAGAAAGTTCCTAAACATCCTCAGTTTGGAGAAACAGATGCAATTATTAGTTTGAATGGGCAGACCCACTTCCAGAGCAATTTCTGTCTATTTAATTTAACCTTCAACATTTCATAGTGGTTTATTCAGATGCTTTTATACAGTTATTTCCTTAGGTATATAATAATTTTGCTGGAAGTCCTTCCAAGTTGCACTGGAAGTGCTACAGCTAGTTGCTGCTTTTGCAAATAATCATACAATTATATGTAAATAACCTTTTAATGTGTTTGATGGTTGTGTAAAGGTCTAAAATAATTTTTACACTATGACATTTTGGTGATTGGATCTATTTAAAGATGACAGCATCCTTTAGTATCTGTTAACCTGTCAGTCCTGCCAGACTTAAGCCTGGGTCACACAGAAGACTTTAGCGCCATGGTGCGCCCGAGTCGTGATTTCAAAACAAAACAGTTATAGTCAGTGAAAGGGGTCACACGGAGACCGCCACAGCCCGTCCCTGAAGCGCCGGTCCACTCCCCGGCGCTAAAGATACGCGCCAGTTCTATTTCTGCGCCATGGCGCGGCTGAGACGCGGGTGTCACAACATTGTGGAGTACTTTTTATGACACAGACAGTAGACGATATGCTGAACCGCTAGTACTGCAGACAAAAACAACCGCCAGCTTTGGACAAGGAGTTATTCATTGTGGAATATTTACATAATTGAGCTTTTAGAAACCGATTACTCCAATAAATAGCTCACTTACACTTTGTTGAAGAATAATCTGACCATAAACAAACCCAAAGATGCGCTTCATTCTTCCTGTTCTCAGTTCCTGCGAGATACTGTGACTATCGTGCAATTTTGCAAGCTGAGTTCAAGGGCGCTCTGCTTTTAGGAACGTGTCCTGTGAGACCAGAGACTCGCCAAAAACGTGGCGCTACCGCAGCGCGGCGCTGAAGTCTCCTGTGTGACCCAGGCTTTAAACTCTGTTTCTCCAAACTGAGGTTGTTCAAAGTGCTATCAAAAGCAGGTGAAATAATAGTTTGCGATATTTACACACAACCCCACTTCAAGGTGTCTGAAATATCATTTAAAGGTGCTTAGTTTACATGAACATGAACTTTAATGTTGAAAATGTACACAGGGTATTTCTGCAGTGCACAAAAAAAATGGAGAAATTTACAAAGAGCTTATTTTTCCTTCAACGACGTTATGAAAACCACGTAATTTATTTTTTCCAGATGGGCTGAAGGCGTACACGGCTCCAGTGGGTCACGTCATGAACCTGCCTGGCATGCACGTCTATCTAAATGACTCCACCTACGACGGAAGCGTAGAACAAGGGTAAGATATTCAGCTGCATCTTTTTACATTTTCATTTTTATGTATGAGGTGAGAACTCGTCTCCACTGATTACCATAGATCCAACCTTTACAGTAGCTTTAATGGAAATGTGGCCTTGTTGTGTAGGACTCTGCTGTGACAAATAAGATCTCAGTAAAGGCGGAAAAATGGGTTTACAGATAGAAAATTGAGGCGTTCTGCTAACCCTGAAATGTGGGCTCAAGCAGATCCCGGCTTCAGCTTTTTTTTCTGTCAACCTAATCGAAAGGGAATGACATTATTTTTCTGAGCTGCTCTGGGATTTGAGGCGTGTTTCCTCACCATAATGTTTGGCAGTGAGCAAATGAGGGGTAAACCAAGAATTCAGGGTGGAGTGGGGGGGCTGGTGGGGGGTCCATGCTTTTACAGGCTGTGCAGTTAATGGGGCTGAAATGTTTTGCTAACGGGTGAGCAGGCACTTTTGATGTAATCCAGACGTGTTTGCCAGCAGATGGACTCATGAGGGCTCACGCATCAGCGAGTGGGGCGACCTATTTGTTGACCCCTTTGTGTTGTTTTGTGCCCGCTGAGGTGTGTTTGTTTATGTGTAGATGGTGTGTGTTTGTGACTGTACATATGGACATGTAGTTACTCATTCACCGCTACATTAATGCATGTTGGAGCTTTATTTGTGTGCAGAGCTGTGTGTTAATACAAACTGTGTGCAGGATGCAGTTTGGAGGCCTGGGTCAGCTTTGTGACGGCGTCCTGGGAGGAGATGACTTCACAGAAACTAAGGAGCTGAGGGTGTGGCCGGGGTACGATTACCTTGGTTGGAGTCGGGAAGCCCTCGGGCAAGGCAGCGTGGATATAGAGTTCCATTTTGAGAAACCAAGACTCTTCAACAACATGCAGGTAAAAGCTGAAATCTGTGTGGTAGACTGAGTTTTTTAAAAATCAAACTAAAATTTTAACCAGCAGTTGCCATGGTGGTGGAAAAATTAGCTAAAGTGAGTTTAATGGCTTGATTGGAACTAAGATTTGTTGTTATTACAAAGGAGGCTGTCTTTGAGGCCATTTCTCACCATGGGAGCATGTGTTGAACTCATAACCTGCTCCAGAGCCGTTCATGTTCAGGGTTTGGATGTAAATCGTCTGTAAAAAGCACCACCTGTTCACCGATTCTTTTCCTGATCAAATCCCAAAAATCAGACTGAAACAACTTATATTTTTATTGGTTAATATCAAACATTTGATTTGAATATTAAATAAATTTTAAATACCCAACACAAATCAAAAGTTTGACCATCTTAAAAAGCAGTGTACAGCAAGTATTGATCAAATATTGTAAAATTATACTTTATGATATACTATAAAATATTTAACTTATTTAAATGCCAAAGTTCACCATAAAACAGTGTTTATTCAGTGACATCTTCATTAGTTGAATCTCTTAAATAGCTATTTTATTTGAGTAATTAATGTGTTTTGTGCAAAAGTTGAAACATTAAATCTCTTTTATGTGAAAAAGCTCTTGTTCTGAAGGCGAGTCGGCCTTGACAAGAGACCATAAAGACCATCCTAGTATCTTTCAGCTTTGTTCAGTTTTTTTTACCTCTCTGGTTTGTCTCCTCAAATTTCTCATAATCTGGATTTAATGAACTGTTCTTTCACATTCAAAATCATTCAGAACCATGAGATTTTGTTGCATATCAGAAGGTAAAATAAGGTGCTGTTCTTGTCAAATCTCCTTGTCAAACACTTAAAGACAACAAGAGTTTAGAATTAAACATTCAGACGATTATAGAACTTGATCCTGTTTTTTTAAAAGACAAAACTGTCAGTTTTTTTGTCCTTTAATTATGTTTTTGCTCATCTCTTTTTTTTTTGAAAAACTATCAAGAACTATCAAGTTATTGCGATGCTGACTGGACAGTAGCCTGATTCTTCTTGCCCGTGATGAAACTCCCTAAACATTCCTACATTCCAGCTGCATTGTTGTGTATCTTCAGCTGCATTAATCTGCCGTCGCGGGTAGCAACATATTGACTGGAATAGCTCTGTGGCTGTTTAATTAGTTTGGATGCTTCGTAGTTTACGACGGGTCGGTGCATCTGTGCTCGTCTCTCTGGAAGCCACCAAGTTGCATCACAGTCTGTTTGTGCGTCTGTGAGGCTTTTGGGGTTAGTTTGTGGAGCAACGAGGGGGATAATGATATGAAGCAACCCAGTTTGAGTTATAAATGTGTCGTCTCACTGGAAGTGTGTAGGAATGTCGGTTTGGGTGAAACGCTCTCTACATGTATATTGAAGCTTGAATTTACAGTCTGTCTCTTAAAAAGTCAGTTAATATTTTAAGATGCATCTGCTAGTTTTTTTATTCTACTTCTTCCACTCGTTATTAGTTAACCTCGGTTACCATTTAAAACCTCTCCCAGCAGTCTGCTTCTTTGTTTTTCCAAGACTTACCCAGCTTTTCCTGCGTTGTCCCTGGTGGTTTCCCCACACTAACCTCAGCTGACATACGCTGTTATGCTTGCCTGGCTGAGCGGATATGTCAGACACACAGGTCAAATAAATAAGAGTGGGAACCTGAACCAGAATCTGGGCTAACGTGTCTCTGCAGGACAAAGTTCCTCAACCTGTACCAAACCGCTGTCCCAACGGGAAGTCTGCTCTTTAACCTTTTGACAGCCATGACACGCTCTGATCTGCTCTTTGTCAAGCTCCAGTTCTGTCCCCTGGGGATTTTTGTGGAACATTTTTGTCAGTTTGTGTGAAACTTGAAGATCACAGAGACTTTGAAATGGTTAGATTCTGTGATGAGACAAGAAAAGTGTAATGAATGAAGAATTATTCTGTTAAGTTGGGTTTTTGCAGGTCACTGGAGCTGAATTTTCTAAAGGTTTTGTGAATTTCTTTATTTCTTTTGACATTTTACACCCATACAACCATCATACAACACACACGCACACCATGAAGTTTGTTCCTGCCCAGACAAATGCTTACACATCATCTGAGCATCTGGTGCAGCTGGCTGTCTTGCATTAACATGTGGGTTAGATTAGAATGGCTGCTCCTGCACTGTGTGAGGTTAACAGCCAACCTGTCAGAGCAGCTTCTGCTTCAACTCCTCTATTTCAGAGTAAAATACAAACTTTTACATTTCTCTCCAAGTCTTCTATCTCTCAGATCTGAAGCTTTGACCTCTCACTTCCTTCCATTTTCTTCAGCGTCCTTTTCTCATCTCTAATTTTTTTCTTCTCTCTGCCACCGTGATGCCTCGTATATTAGATCAGCTTTTCATGGATTCTATTCTCGAGAAAATTGAAAATATAAACTGAATCCTCTCCTCGGTCTTTTGTTGTACTTTTTTTCCCCGCCCTGTGTTTTAATCTTTTTACATTTGCAGACCTTACTCAGTTGAAGTTGTGCCAAAGCAATTATAGTTAAACAGAAAAGAAAGCTTCATTAATTTTCTGTTAATTCAATCTTTTACTGCCACTTTACTCACAATGAATAATAAACGTCTCAGGGTTTTTTGAGCTAATTCTCATGCGTAGGTAGTAGATTTTCTAATTGCATTAATCGATCCTTTTATTTTTCTTCTGGACACTTACCTTGTTCTTATAGGTGCACAGTAACAACCGCCACACACAAGGTGTCCGGGTTTTCAGCAAAGTGGAGTGTCTCTTTAAGCCTGGCCTCCTCCAGCCCTGGTCCTCTCCAGTCCTCACCTTGCCCGTTCCCCTCGAGGATCTAAAGGACCCGTCTTCAAGACCCATCTCCCTCCCTCTGGGTGGTCGGCTGGCTCAGATCCTCCGCTGCAAATTCTACTTTGCAGATCGCTGGCTGCTCATCAGCGAGATATCCTTCCTCTCTGGTAGGAAACTGAATTAAATGATCTGTTAGCTTCCACCTTATCAAGCTCAATATCATTCAAATTGACTATTAATAATCATCATTTTTGCATTTGCTAATGCTGATTGATTAGCTGTGATGGCCATCCTTAAAGGAGCTGTTTGTAGCTCAACATCCAACAATTACTTTCTGAAAGTTTCATTAAAATCCATCCAGCTGTTCATGAGATATTTAGCAAACACTGCAGACAAACACAAAAACATTTTTGCCTTTGGGTGGAGGGCAATAATAAGTGATTGTTTCTAGTTTCTTCATTACAATAGCAATAAAAAGAGAGATGTCTCCGTTTCAGAAATGTTAAAAACCATAAGAATCCCCAAGGCAAATAGGCAGTCAAGGAACTGAGATGTTATTGAGAAATTTCAGTCATAAAAATGAAATTACTCTTTTGTCAAGCTGTGGTAGAAAGAAAGAAAAAACAGATGTAGTCTGTGAAGGTTGGTGTGAGTGATGGAGAAGACACACGTGATGAATGTGTCGAGCTTTCGAATCAGGAGGCTTCAGTTCATGAACAAGGGCACCGGTAGGTGAAGTTCATGAAGGACACAGCCGCTGAAAGAGAGAGGGAAAAAAATCCAAAAACCTACATTTATTTATTTTTTATTCTATTCTTTATCTGGTAATAAAAAAAAATGTTTTAAGTTGTTCTAACACCTGTACATGTAACTCAAAAGAGGATGATTCAAATGTAGTTCTTTAGCTGTAGTTTGAGAGCAACAAAAAGTTAGATATTTGTAACTTGGGCTGCAAAATATTAGTAAAAGATGTAGTTATGATAATGTTGACTACTGTGATATGATCAGTTGAGATAAACCCACATTTTCCCCTTGCTTTAGCATTTCAGCCACTGTCATCTATCATCTGGGCATTTAGGGCTGTAGGGGCCTATCTGATTGCCCAATATATTATTGGTATGTGGTTTGGGTCTGTTAGTTATTGAATGGAAAAAATGAGTAAAAATCAAAACTCCCAAGTTGAGTTTGTTACCATCTTTACAGAGTCACATTCACAATAAGGCTTCTGCCCTGTTGTTATATTAATTGTTGATCAATTACAGAGAGGAAGTCCTTTAGAAAATCATATGACATTAATGGGATTCTGACACAGAACATTTATAGTGAAACATGCTAATTTATTAACAAACAAGCCTACAGTAAACATGGATCTGTTGTTGTTTACACTGCTCTGATTCACTCTGAAGTTAATCAGTATTAGTTAAATTAGTTTCTTTCCCCCATCTGTCGTCATTCATTTTGTTTTAGACTGAATCAGATCCATATGAAGGAAAACGACTGGGAGATGAGATTTATGACCATCTGATTGGAATTCAGAGACTTGTTTCCTCTGCAGCCGAGATAACTGTGACTAATTAAACTGTCCTCTGTGTCGGTTCTGGTGCGATAAGAATCAGCTCAGTAACACAAACTCTGCTGACTGAAGGACTCGACCCTGCAGTGATCTGACACGTCTGACTGGTTGACTTCTCTTATACAGATATTAGATGAAGTAGATGCTGCAGCACAATGATCTGAATGCTGATGGCTTTAAATTTGAGTCTTAAATAGTAAAGCTGTCAGTTGTTTTTATATAAACTGACTTTCATACCTGAAAGTGGAGTTTTGGCTCCAGAAGCTTCCTTTGTAATAATCTGTAAATGAACTACTCAGCAGGCAGACACTGATTTAGATTGCATCTTCTGTCCCGACCCACGCAAGACGATGCATGTAAACATTTAGCAGGTTCTTAAGCCACACAACTACAGTGTTTTAAAATGTCATTTGGTTTAGAGGTCAGTTACTTTTCCACATAGAGCTAGGTTGGCTTAGATAGCATTTATTCCTATAATAAATAAAATCATCATTTGAAAAACAGCATTGCATTTTGTCTGCTATAGAAATGCTGATTAGAGACATTTAAGGTGACAAAAACCAACTTTCCCACAACACCGTAGGAATCCTATTTACTGTCTGCCTCCGCCTGACTTCACTTCAGTTTGAGCAGCACGTGTCAGCTGATCACCCTAACGGAGGGCTAGTGAGCTGTAACAAACTCATCAGTTCCTACTAAGAAAATAAACTTAATTAATTTTTTGCTGTAATGAATTGATTTTGTCTGCAAACACAACCAGCTGTGACCACAATCACAGTTTGTCACCCCGACCAGACTGTCCTCCAACATGAAAATGCCCCCAAAACACAGAAATCTTTTTCATGAAATTGTCTCATTTTTCTTCTTTGTCATTTCCATTTTTCCTTATCCAGAGTCGTTTGAAGAAGATGTCACAGATGTTGATTCATTTCTTCATAATCCTCCAAAGTTTCCAGACACGAGTCCCTTTCCTCCTGTAAACGTCACCTCGTCTGTTTCCACGTCGAGCCACAGCTCCTTCAGCACCACCTCCAGGCCTTCTGGTGAGTTCTGTTAATTAGTTCCTCATATTTATTCTCCCACTCCTCACCCAAATATCATCTCTCTATTCAGTTTTTCCTCTCCGGTTCCCCCTTTCCATCACTTCTGTCCTTTTAGTTTCCCTGATCTCTCATTTTTTTCTTCAAGCATGTCGGCAATTTACAACAAAATTTAATATTTTTCACTTTCAACATTTTATAAATTTCATTAAACTTCAAAAATATCTTGCTTAGAAACTTTTTGACTTATTGTTGTAACTTTAAAACCATCCATGTAAATATTGAGACTTTTTTTTTGCCCAGTTGGATATAAATCCACATTTTCCTCCCTTCATAATCCTCCTCCTTTGGTTCTTCATCACCTCTCTTCTCACACATCCCTTCTCTGTTCATTCCTCACTCCTCCAGAACCCCTTCTTGCCACCTTCAACATGGACACCACTGGTAACTGGACTCTGTCAGGTGAGAGAGCAACAAACAAAAATGTAATAAGAGACTAAGAGGGAGAAGAGCAAACTCCATCTGAGCTGTCCCTCCTCCAGGAGCTTAAACTGTCCCCGTTCAGTAGACAGTCTGCAGTATAATGGAGGAGGGATTAGAGGGACAGCTCGAGGAAACAACTCTCAACAGAGCTACAGTAAATTATATTTACATAGAATAACATCTTGGCTTCCTGTGGTCTCACAAACTGCATGTTTTGTTGGCGAGCTGGCTCTATACACAGCTAAACAATAACAGGATTTTAAAATTAAAACTAAAGCTGGAATGGTTTTCTGTGGCCTGTACGCTGCTTTGTACTTGTTACTGGATGTGGTTGGATGGCTTTGTCTGGTTTATTTATTACCCACGTGGTGTTTAACTGACAGAAACAGACACAAACAAAGGAATTGTTTCCTTCTGACATTTTAATGCATAAAACATCAGCTGGTAAATCTCTGTAGATGCAGATGTTTATATGTTGCGCACACACACACACACACACACACACACGCTTGCATAGGTGCAACATGCACACGTCTTACTTGTTCCAAGCTGTCATCTTTTTCACAAAACTAATTTATGAGTACAGTTCACACTAAACAAGTCTGAGGAAAGTTCTCCGTCCCTCATGCAAATACCATGCCACAGCTGACCTTGAAAGGAGGAAAAATACAATATGATTCTGTTTAATACTCGACTACAAAGCAGCAGAGAAGCAAAACCATGTTGACAAGCTGTTTCCAACGCAGCAGGGTATGAGAGGCTCTGGGGTTTGTGCATACTAATTGCACACTCAAACAGACAATCAGATGTTGAGTAATTCTGGTGAAACTGTGTTGGTGTGTGACCCCAGTGACTCCTCTAAACGAGCTAATGTTAACAGGCTCCGCCGCACATTAACGTATTCCAGTGTGTGGTTGTTTATCCACACGCCAAATGCAGACACTCTGCTGCTGAATAAACTAGTTTCTGGACTTTTTGGAAATACAAAGACTTTGATTAATCAGTTTCTCTCTGAGTAATACACAGACTAAAAAATGTGTGAAGCTTTGCACCAACAGCTCTCACGCTGACTCAGGTGTTCCCGTTGAGGATAAACTTTGTGATTATTGTTTGTAGAAGCAGCAGTTCACTCAACCCATCCCTCCATTCATTCATGAGTAAAGCTGTGTTCCATCTACAAAACCATTTATGTTTTTTTTTTTTTTTTCATTTATTTGGCCACAATATAGAAAAACGCTCAGGATTGTTTCTAAACCATACAGTATTTAGTTAAGTTGTACAAACTGATCTAAAATCAGGCCTATCTGGATCTCATTTCTGTGATGAAACAAAACCTTAGTTTAGACTTTGTTTTACAGATTGTGTAACATTAAAACCACCACAGGAAGACGTTGTAGAAGTTCCCCACCCTAGAAATAAAAGCAGAGTGCTTCCAGAAAATGACGTTAACAAGAACTTAGATCATTAAAAATATTCACAACCCTGGATAAAGGCTGGAGAAGCATTTAGGAATTAGGAGCTCGTCACCTCACAGTGAGATGACGTGTTTACTGATAGAATAAATTTGACGACCGCAGCATTGTGCAGAAATTGTTTTTAACCCTTTAGCTTATACACCAAGAGGAAAAACACCATAAAATGTTCTGTTTTGTATTTTTTTATTAAATTGAGACAAAAAGGGTTGTGGGATAAGCATCAGTAAGCTTCGGCTTCAGACTGTTACTAAATTAATTCATTTATTCTTTCAATATTTTGTTAGGCAATAATGTAAAAAATTATAATATTAATATTAAGGTCAGGTAATAATGTTCACTTTTTTATTCTGGTATCTCCATATTTTTTATATTTTTTTAGTTTAGTATTTTTTGCCATTGAAGTCCAGATCATGCTTCAATAAGATGTAGGGACTAAAATGTACTCCATGGTTGACCTGCCAGTTAAAGGTTAAAGATATATAGCATGTACCGGTGATCTGTTAACGGTGAAAGGAACCCACAGTCAGCAGCAACACATCTTAAAAAAATCTGTGGAATCTCACAAAACAATGAATAAGAGGTGTATTGATTAAAGGACATCATACAATCAACAACTGGTTCTATAACACTTTAATTAGCAGCTCAACCACCTGGTAGAGACAAAAACACATTAATACAATATGTTGTTATTACCTTGCATCATTTTATTACCTGTATTACCCAAAATTAACAATAAATGCAAAAAATTATTCTCATTGCTCATGTCCAGGTGTAGATATTAAAGGGTTTAAACACAAAATGCATTGCAGTAAGTCTCTAGGGACTCTAGCTGGAAGTAAAAACAAATGAATGTTGCACAAGTCAAGACCATAACATGGATACACAAGACTAAAGTTTAAGTTTTTGGTAAAACTAACTCTACAACACTGAAACTAAACAGTAACAAGAGCGTCTTGTTTTATCGTTCCTTTCTTTGATTACAAAAGGAAAGAAGCAGACACTTCAGATGGTTCCAGGTGCGTGAGCACACATTAAAACAATTAAAATGTCTCTGGTTTCTCTAGGAAGAAAATTTGCTGCCGTCACTCCGAGGGCAGGCCTTCCTGTAGCCAAAGATGACAGCAGTAATACGGCTATTCTGATTGGCTGTCTGGTTGGCATCATCTTGTTGCTACTGGCTGTGATCGCGGTCATTCTTTGGAGGCAGTACTGGAAAAAGATACTGGGCAAGGTGGGTCTGGAGTCTGGACTAAGGTCACACTCAGCTACAACGACAGCAAAGGTCAAATCACTTTTACAGAAAAGTTTTATAAATGGAAATCTTTTATGTTTTATTCAGCTCAATGGTCTTATTTTACTAGTTTGAAACTACTTTTAGCAGGTAGAGAACAGCAGTCAGTGAAGCAGTGCATCTCCCATCTGGATTTGTTCTGGGACTATTACATTTCTTGTCAATCATTTATAAATTAGTCTGTTTCCAGAGTTTTTTGTGCATCTGTTTGGTTTGTGTCGCCTCTATCTGAGTGACATCTCTGCCTACCCAGGCCCAAGGCAGCCTGTCCAGCGATGAGCTCCGAGTTCACCTGTCGGTCCCCTCAGACAACGTGGTCATCAACAACACACACAGCTACTCTAGCCGCTACCAGCGCATACACACGTTTCCCGACGATCGTGAGCACGACCGTGACGGAGAGGGAGATTATCAGGAGCCCAGCGCTCTGCTCCGTCCCAGAGATCACAGGGACAGCACAGGTAGGCTGCAGCTAACGTTCTTTTCCTATTTAGTCTCAGTAGTTTGACTCAGAACATGAGTATCGTAACATTCAAATTGCTGACATGCTGCAAAACGTGTGCAGTATGTTCTAGCTTAGCATGATCAGCCACCAGCTGCACACAGCTGGTAATAAATTAACAGAAAATGTGACACAATGCCACCTTCCACATGTTCAGTCCTCAGATTTTTGTGCTCATGTTTGTGGTTTGGACAGATCGCTGTTTGCATGCTTGTGTTTATGCTTTTGCAAACTCATTTGGAGAAGGCAAGTGGCAGAAGAAAAAAGGAACGATGTTGCGTGCATGTCAAGAAAACAGTGGTATTACAATGTATTTCACCACGTCAGACAAAAGTAAATCAAATCAAACACCCTGTGAGGAAGAATGCCTACAAGGAGATGCTCAGTGCAGAGACGACACAAAAGAGCTATTGTTCAGAGGAAAGGGAAAAAACAGGAAAGAGGGAGGAGAAGGAGAGGATTAAAAAAGAAAAATGCATTCCATTGCTTACATTGTTTCACAGGAGGTCGGCATGCCGCCTTTACTAGGCGCCTGCCTGAGTTTGAAATAACACAAGCAACAAATTTTCCAGTTTAGTTTTATTAGTTGTGGTGTGAGTTGTGTTAACCTGCCTGTTGTTGAGATGCCATCTTCACTCATCAGAACCAAAACAGTATGCTAACCCTGTCATGCTAATGATTTTATTTTGTATTACGGTTTGTGTTTGATCCATTGCTGTGGTGTTTGTGTGTCTTTGCCTGTGTGTGTGTGTTTGTGTGTGTGCCCCACCAGCCTTGCTGTTAAACACACCAGCCTATCACCTGCTCCTACCAGATCACAGAAAAGGCTGCAGAGCCCTAGTGGTCCCGAGCACCACACGGGCTCAGGAAAAGAGACTGAATGTGCCCCAGGGTAAGAGGCTTCAGACTGGGCCAGCGCAGTCTGGAGGAGACCCCCCCTCCACCTCACTAATAACCTCTTTACCTACTGGGGCAGTAGATAGAAGGGCTGTCAATTGAGTATTCTTCCTACTAGTGTTTGATTTTTGCATGTTTGACTTTCATTATCCCTCCTTTTACTTACAAAATCTCTCATTTTCAGAATAAATGGGTCTTTGCTTTGTTTGTTTGAAGGGATAGTTTGGCTCCTGAGGAAGTGAAATTGTCAAAGTTACTTAACTAAAATTAAATCACAGCTGTCAGCTGCAGCAGCAGCAGCAGGTTGATCTTTCCCATCGTGAAGAACTAAGGGTGTCCTAATTCATTTTGATGGAGGAGGAGGGTGAAAGATGGAGATTTTTCAGAAGCACGTTTCAAACTAAGTGAGCAATTCATCTGTAAATCTAAATAAATAGCATTTGGCCAACTGATGTAAAATATGTTTGCTGTCTTTTAGGACAGTTTATAACAATTGTCAAGGTAAAAGAGAATACAACAACCAATAAGAGCGTATTAATGTTTGGCATTAATTCATCATGTGGACATACAAGGCCTCTGTGTTTATTTGTTTTCTTTTATGATTTAGAAATAAGGGTCAAGGCTCAGAAATAACCACCTCAAACACTAACCTTTATTTTGAAGATAAATCTTCTTGTTATTCTAGCAGCATCAGATAACTAGATCTCTAAAACATTTAAAATCAAAATAAGTTTTTTTTTTGCTGCAAAAAACCAAATATATATGTAATGTATGCAAGTGTTGAGGTCTGTGAAGTTTTTTAGCACAAACAGCTGTGACAGTTTTTAAATATTTGAGGTGGTTTAAGTCTGCTCAGATAGCCGTCAAAATCAAACTATTTTACAAAACTGATGTTCCAGGACCTATCTACAACATCTAAGATAGTAACTGTTCATAACTTTTTTTTTTCATGGAGTAAAACTTCAAAAGATCTGAACTATCCCTTTTAGTCTCTACTTTACTTTGATGACTAAGAGGAGAATCATTGTGAGTATGAGCTGTCGCCTGGTTTTGTTGCAAACGAGACAGAAAAATTCAAATTTATGCAGAGAAACCCCTGACTGTGAAGCTCTGTGATAAATATAACCATCATGTTCTGGGTTGTTCTGACTGATCACCTTTATATTTTGTGATGAAACATTTCTATCCTGATGATTTTGGAGAAAATATTGTCTAATCCAGATCCCACAAGCAGTCTGAATGAGGTTCATTAGAGTGAAGTGAGTTATGTCGTTTGGCCTTCACAGACATAAGATCCTGACTGAATTTAAGGGATTCTTTTTTCTCCAATGTCTCTCTTCAAAGTAAGAAACTAAAGAGATTGCTGTTTTTTCCCAGAGTTTTTGTCATTTAGCTCAAAGCAGCATTGGGACAAAATAAAGCCTCAAGGCTGTAAACTCAGTTCTTTAATACAGAGTCCTCATAATTATAACAGCTTTGTTAACACTTTAACACAGAATTATGATGCATTGGCAGTGGTGGTGTGTGAATTTGGGCTGGATGGAAAATTTATCAGGGCCATTAGTATTTCAAAGGTAAAACAACTTAGTATTCAAACCCTACACTCCCTACAAGCTCATGATTCATTTGCTGTCAGAACCTCTTGAGAGGCGCTTGTGTCAAATGTAAAATTATTATCTCTTAGAAGTGTTTCAATTTGATAAGCAAGTACAGCAGTAGGTTCAAATTTAGTTTAATAAATTGAGAAGGCTGTAGCTAAATGAGCAAGGAATGGTTTATTCCTAAGAGTACTCAGTGTTCTTCCTATTTAACAGTGGCTGTTATTCTATACCCCTAATGCATTCACAGGAATACAGAAATAAATCTTATTTTATGCTGAGTAATAAAAGTAGATGCTATTTTTTCTCATGGTAAACCTGGTATAAGTTACTAGAAGGCAATTATATTACACACCGGTGACCGTCTGATGGTTAGATTTTCCACCAAAACCCTGAAACTAAATGAAAGAAAGATAAATGTTCTGGTCAAACCAGAGGAGGCAGCAACGGGGGAATATGTTCCCCAGTTTGTAATCCTGCATGGTTTAATAAATGAAGATGATTCAGACACTGATGTGAGAGTATTTCAGTTGGATGGCAGTTTCTCTGCATAATTTCTGCTGTAGCTCAGCATCCTGCTAGATGAATGAGCTCTCAGGACTATCATCTGTTTTTCTATAAGAATAATAAACAACCTTTCACTAGGCCGGAAAAGCTAAATTCAAGTTTCTTTTTTTTTTCAACTTGAAGTTTCTACTTTATGTGCAGAGCTTGAAAATAAAAGTTATGCAAATAAAACTCCTTTGAATCCAAACTATCTCTTCATAACAAAATGATTTTACATCATTTGATTCTTTTAAAATCTGATTTTAATCTCAGTTTTTAATTATCTAATTTCTTCCACCTGTTGTGCCTCATTCTTCTGTCTCCAGCTTGTGGTTTGGACTTGGACATGGAGAAAGGTTTCCCCGCGACACAAGAGGAGCCCCCTCCCTACCCTGGGTCTCCTCCATACCCGTCTTTGTCTCCACCCGTCTCTCCCCCTCTTCCTCCCAGCGTCCCTCACTATGCAGAGGCAGACATTGTGAGTCTGCAAGGTGTGAGCGGTAACAACACCTACGCTGTACCTGCCTTGGCCTCCTCGAGCCCAGGGGCCGATGCCACCCCGCTGCCCGAGCTGCAGCGCCAGTGTCTCATCTTCAAGGAAAAGCTGGGAGAAGGACAGTTTGGGGAGGTGAGAACTGAAACATAATATTTACAGGTGAAAAGTTGAGTATTATTTATGAATGTTTGCATATTTGTTGGTCGAAGGTGCACCTGTGTGAAATTGAAAACCCCCAGGACCTTCCAAATTTGGAGTTCCCTTTTAATGTGAGGAAAGGTCGCCCTCTTCTGGTGGCTGTGAAGATACTGCGCCCAGACGCCTCCAAGAATGCCAGGTTAGTGACTCCTCCCACACATTCACAGCTTCGCTCTGTTTTTACAGCTTAACCTGTTTCACACATTCTCATATGTTCAACAAACCGTAACGCTCCCTCTGAGAATCATGTTTCTAAAATATCAAGCTGGATTTAGTAGAACTGAACTAATTGTTTATCATTTGGGAGCAAAACTTTGGAAACCATTCAGATTTCTGCTTATCAAAACATTCTTTTCTGTTTTTTAGTTTTTACTGGAATTATTGTAATAAAGAAAACAGAACTTAGCTTTTTGTATTTTAAACATAAAAGTATACAATGATTTTTTTAAATTGAAGATAGTAAAAACTTTTAGATATACAATGGACCTGAGATAAACAGAAGAAAGTATCAGAAGATGTCCACCGATACTACAGGTTTGGACCAGAACAAGCTGAATGTCAACTTTCAAAAACTTCTGTTAAGTTTTATGTCCGTATTTTAGAGTTAGACGTCAGTTTTAGTTGTGTGACTAAAGAAGAAAGTAGACTCCTTTTATGAAGCACTTCTATAGCTTCTGTAGCAAGATTTCACTTTCTTCTCTATTTTGTTTCATCTTCTCATACTTCCTTCTCCTTCTCAGGAACGACTTCCTGAAAGAAGTGAAGATCCTGTCTCGTTTGAAGGACCCGAACATCATCCGGCTGCTGGGAGTGTGTGTGAGCAGTGATCCTCTCTGCATGGTCACTGAGTACATGGAGTGTGGAGACCTGAACCAGTATCTGTCCCAGCGAGTCCTGCTGGACAAAACCGGGCCATCACACAACACGCCGACCATCAGGTAACACAAGCGTACAAGGAAACGGACAAAAATACAGAAAGATTGTGAACTTTTTACCTAATTTTCCCACTGGTCATCTTGTCTCCCAGTTACCCAGCCCTCATCTCCATGGCCAGCCAGATTGCGTCAGGAATGAAGTTCCTGTCGTCCCTCAACTTTGTGCACCGGGATCTGGCCACCCGTAACTGTCTAGTCGGGGGTGAGAAAGGTGAGAACGAGGAGGATCAAGGCGGTGAGCGTCACATCAAGATAGCAGACTTTGGCATGAGCAGAAACCTGTACGCTGGAGACTACTACAGGATCCAGGGCAGAGCCGTGCTGCCGATACGATGGATGGCCTGGGAGTGTATACTCATGGTGAGCAGACTCGCGTTGTTTTTATTTGTTAGGTCCTAATAGGTCACTTAAAGAATCTTAACACAATTATTTAGAAGCTCTTAATGTGTCGTCTCTCATCAGGAGTCTCACCTCTTATTATAATGATGTTTAGAATCATTTTGATGTTAATGGATTTCTCATGATGGTGGTGTGTGTGTGTGTGTGTGTGTGTTCTCAGGGTAAGTTCACCACAGCCAGCGATGTGTGGGCGTTCGGGGTCACTCTGTGGGAGATGCTGAGCGTTTGTCAGGAGCAGCCGTACTCCAACCTCACAGACGAACAAGTTATTGACAACGCCGGCGAGTTCTTCAGAGACCAGGGCAGACAGGTACGAACAAACACACCTAAACCAGAATCTGCTCATGGGATGTCATTACCTCCATGAACAGACATTAGAGGAGTTGTTTACTGAAGGACATATGAAGTTTGGTATCCCATACTTTCAAGGTGCATAGAGAAGGAAAAGAGTCCTAGTAGGTAAAAAGTTCCTGCAGCACAAAATGAAAACGGCTGCATTAATTAACTGATTCATCGGTTTTGACCAACACATTTTTGTTTGTGGCCTTCATCAGGATCATCTCAGCATTTAAATGAACAGACAACAGACAGAAAAAAAATCCAGATTTGACTTATCACTTCACAAGTTTGATTTAAAAAAAAAAACATTTCACACCAGCTAGTCCTAAAAGTTCCCTGAATGTCAAAACAAGTCAAAAATGTCCTAAAGAATTCATAAAGCCTTCATTTAGTTCTGAAACCCTCCAGCTAAATTTAAACCAAGCAGTTTTTGTCTTTATAACTTCATTTGTGCAACACACAAGTAAAAGTTGAACTGTAACACATTAGATTATAGTGATTTATACCTTAGTAGCACCAACATTTCTATGTGGCTTCTTACTTCACTAGGATGTAAGAAGTGCTTAAAAGCTGATCTCTATTATTATTATTATTATTATTATTATTATTATTATTATTATTATTGCTGATCTCAGGTAAATCTGGATATCAAAATCAAGATTTACAAAAATAAAACTTTAACCTTCAGACTAAAATTATCCAGATTTCAGCCTCGACATTTATAAACATTTAATATATTCAGACATGTTTTCAACACAAATATGTTCAGTGAGTTCAGTTTTACCATCTGTTCAGCCTGATTGAATCTGTCATGTTGGCACCAAAGATTAAAAAGTGCCAGTTATTCATTAAAAATCATAAAGATGAGACATGGGTTGAATGGGCAATATGGCAGAAATATCATAATATTTTACAGTAAAATCCTAATTTTATAGCATTTTTTTTACATTGATCTTTAACTGATTGTTTTTAGCTATTTTGTAAGAAACTATTTCATATGTAAAAAATGTAAAAAAAGAAAACTATAACAGAGCATTTAAGATAAATAAGATTTCTGAACAGATTTTAATGAGTTTGTACAGCTTAATGAGTTTAATGAGGGTTAGAATAACAACAATATGATCTCTCTGCTTTGGCAGCTTGTCAGTACGCTCTAACCCTTCATGATTTATCATCTTATCACCCACACCAAGCTTTAAAGTCTGTAGATTCTCCTGAAACAGAAACTCAGTGACTCTGTGGAGGTTGATAGTCTCTCTCCTGGTTTCTCCCTCAGGTGTATCTGAGCCGACCGGCTGTGTGTCCTCAGGGTCTCTATGAACTCATGTTGAGCTGCTGGAACAGAGACTGCAAGCTCCGCCCATCGTTCGCCTACATCCACTCCTTTCTTACCGAGGACGCCATGAACATGGTTTAAAGTTGGAGGCCAAGAGAAGACATGTTTGCTCCTATATCTGTGGGATGGTGTGGTGGAGGGTGGTTCACAGGGAAGAGCAGGAAGCTCACTTTTGTATTTTGTACTTTTTGGGGGGATGGGGGCTGAGACACCGCTGGTTCGGTTTTAATTCCACCTCAGACCCCAGAGACTTTTGATAGGTGACATTCTGAGTTACGTTTCATAGCTGGTGGTGGGTTTTCTCTTGTTTTCAAGACTTTTATAATCAAGGAGGGATTGTACTTTAGAGATAATGATGCAGAAAGCTAAATTACTAGAATATAAAGTTTATGTAAGCAGTGCTACATGTAGGGTAACAGAGGCACCAAAGACCCCTGTGGAAAATGACTTACAAACTTTGAAGTGAACACCTGTTGCTAAGAGGTGTAATAGCACACACAGGGATTGTCTGGGTATTTATATCCTCCAGCATGTTCTGTAATTCAGTAAGATTACTCCCACCTCCACCCCCTCCTCCTCACCCCGTTCGTTTGACCTCAGCCCCGTGTTCCTGCTCGGTGACCCACATCTTCAGCTTTTGTGGACTAATGTGAAATGATGTGGAACCGAGAACAGCAGCCCCTCTTCTACAATGTGATTTAATCAAGTTTACCATCAGCCAGCAGCCCCTATCTTAATCAGAAAAACGTCTAGAGCCATCTTTGAGAGAGAGCGACAGAGAGCGGTGCACCTGGTGCCGGATGGACCTTTAAAACCCAAGAAGAAAGGAGCAGGAGAAACCAGTCTGATGATGAGACCTGACACACAAATTCTTTGTTTCTCAGCAGAAAGACAACACGGACAGCAATGGGACTTCTTTAAATATATTTTTCTTTCTAGTTCCTTTCTGACTGACTCAGCCAGAGGGGACACCTTTAAAATTCCACAACCAGCTGCACTTTACCCAACATGCATTTCCCTTTCTGAGATTAAACTTCTCCGTCATGGTCCTGAATGATGATTCCTGATTATGATCCATCTACTTTCAAGAATGTTTTTTTTTTTAAATATATATCAGAGAAAAATCCCAGTACGTCGCATACTTACATGCCAAAAATCTACAAACCTCCCCAGTCCAGCGCTGCCAAACCATTAGATGTAAAATATTGTTTAAAAACAAACTGGAATGGCACTCTGACTTCATTTAAAGTGTATGTAAATGAGGTGTTACTCATCTAAGTACTTTACTGTAATTTCATGGCATTATTCAAATGGGGAATTCTGCGATTCCTGGTTTAGCGTGAGAGTCGATCTCGGCATTGTTTCCTGTTTAGCTGACGGCGGTAGAGTCAGTGCTTCTACCCGACTGTCTGTACGGCACTGTAACAGATGGGTGAGATTGTGAGGTTATACATGCGCAGTGATTGTGTACGGTTGGCTCATTTTGATACACTGTAGTTTAAGTTCAGTGTTTATACTAATTATAGGTATAATTAGTACGTTCGTACAGTCGTAGTAAAATGTTTTACGAATCCTGATATTAAAAACGCCCTCTGCTCCTAATACGGTCTTAAAATGAGGTAAATCATAAATCACATTATTTATCTGATGAAAACAAAGTCAAAATGCAGCAGCTGAGTGATAATGTGTCGAGTCTTGACTCTGTACCTGCAAGGTTCCCAAATCTTGTCTGCAAAACAATTCTAAATCATCAACTCACCAGTTTTGTGCCTGACGTGATTTGAGGTTTCCAGAGGTCTTGTGGATTGGTCAGATTCCATTTTGCAGAACCAAGCTGTGTTGTCATGTGCTTTAAAGAGGCTTTCTCATGTCAGCGTTTTAAAATTGTAATCTTATAAGTGTTTAAATTTGCTGACATTTAACTGAAGACTTGAGTCTGAAGGTTTGTATAATTTCTCTGAACACGGTACTTGTTCTGACCTGGAAGCAGCTTGCTGGGAAGCTGAACTGCTGGGTAAATTACTTGCCATCTTCTTAAACCTCACACTCTTTATTTTTGGGGTCTATTAAGTTTTCTAGTCATGTGGGGGTCAATTTGACCCCCTTAGAGAGCATGAGGGTTAAAGCGCTACTTATTTCTTCACCATTGAGGCAGGCTGCAACAAATTGCTTTTCTGAGATCGTTGTCTGAAGACGGAGTGTTTCTTGACATCAGCTGAATGATCCAGACCAGTAAAAACAAAATGCTTTTGATTAATTGAACATCAGCAAATGTTGGCAGTTTGATTTGCAGCTATTCACCTTTTTAAACACAACTTTCTGCATTTTGACTTGGTTTTTCTTAGATTGTTTTTACCTTATTTTAAAATTAGTTTTCGAAGACGCATAAGAATTAAGGTCATATTTCTTTTTACTGTGACTGTAGTCTCTCCTCGTCAGTTTTTAACATTACAGCTTGTATATATTTTATAAACAGACATCTTTCCTTTACTAATATATAAAACCTGTCTCTTTTGGGTCTTTTGTCTCTGTAGGACGCTTGCTACCTTGAAGCTCTTGTTTATTTTTGTAGATGTTTTAATAAATTTAACCATTTTCAAAAAAACGTCTTGTGGCTCACGTTGTATTAAACCATAAACAAACAGCAGGTTGATTTCAGTGAATAAAACATTTATTTTACTACACATACATTGACACAAGTTTCTCAGCTATTTTAAGAGTCAAGCAACACAATTTTAAATTGTCATTAGAATATATCAAGAGTTAAAACTATCTTGGCTTATATTTGGTGCCATCAGGTGTGATGGCCGACGGCTTGTGGTCTGTCAGACAGGAAGTGAATCCCAAAAGGCTAAAGAGCAATTAGCCTGCCCAGGCACTTGGTGGTTAATACAATGCATAAGTCTTGTTAAACTTTGGGTGGTTAGTTGTTTTTTTTAAAGAGAATATAAATCATTTACCAGAAACACAGTTTTCATACATCCAAAAACAACATGCAGGTATACACGAGCTAATATCAGGCAAAATCTGAAATACTTTCATTACTTTAGCATCTCAGTACAGCAATAAAAACATGCCAAGTCTAAAGTTTTTAGCCCCAAATCAGTCAACAGAAGCAGCAGGATGGTTACAGAGTGATCGTCCTCCTTCAAAGACATAAACAGACACACCGCTGTTACGAAACTTCCATAGATTTTAACAAGAAAACCTCAGAACTTAAAGCCGTCGCCCACTTCCTCCCCTTCACTCTGACGCACCAACATCTTTCTGCCTGCAGCTCAACAGGATGATTCAGTGACACTGAATGTAATCCTTTACAAAAGACAAATGGGTTAATAAAAACATAACGACTAACATCAGATCCCACTAAATCTTTACCATTGGATCTAATATGTAGGTAGATATATGTTGTAGTGATGAGAGGTGTGATTGTAGCAGCACAAGTTGGGTTTCCTAAACCTGCTTGAGCAGTTTGTATTCTTTAAGGAATTAAAGGCACAGAAACAAACCCAGTCTTTCTTTTGAATTAACATTTAAAAGCTGATATAAGGGACTGTTTTCTTGCAGGGGTTATAAGAATGGTAATAATAATAATAATGTAAAAAGCTGCATTAAAAACTGTATAAAACAGCAGTTCTTAATTCAGGTTGACCTAGTGGATGAAGCCGGTTGAATTTAATCTCAAACAGATAAAAATTGTATCTGAATTTTTTTTTTATGCTGTTGTAACAGCAGACAGCCAATCAGCACTGATCAGTGAAACAAACAGAAAGCACATGAAGGAGGAAGAAACATCACAAACCGGTTAGATATCAGAGAAATGCATGCAAACACACAGTGAGACGAGAACAAGATGAGGAACTCTTTATCGAAACGCTGTTGACTCTTCTGATGATGATGATGATGCTTCTTAACGCGTCCAAGTGGTTTTTCCAGCATCCTGCGAGAAAAACAAGTTAATTAATGCTTCCGGTTTGTTCAGTCAGAAGCGTTATTTGTCTTTTATATTTATTATTACCTGTGAGATGCTGACTCCGGTGAGTTTCTCCACAGCGCTCGGCAGCCGGGTCATGATGTCCAGCACCTCTCCAGCAAGTTTAGCTGCTCCCACCTCCGATCCACCGCTGGACACCATGGTGATCTTCTGAGCCTTCGACATCGGCCTGCTGATCTCCTCGGCCATCTGTGGGAAAATAAGGTAATTAAAGCACAGAACAGGAGGTTTTATATGTTTAAAGTAAAAATAAACAAACAAAAAATAAAGTTATGATTTAAATAAGGTCAATCTAAACTTTTCTTCAGCGCCCCAAGCTTTCAGTCAGGAAACAAACAAACAAAAAAGCCTTCGGAGTTAAAATAATGATGATTAAATTATAATCTTTCAAACAGGAAAACAATAACAGCAAAAAAGAAAGTTTAATAACCATGTGACCTTTGAGTTAAAGTAAAATAACAACATCAACCCCAGGGTCCTAAAATCCTCTGTGGACCACATGAGATTCTAAAGTTCTTCATGTTAGCCCGAGTAAAGACACCCTTTCATCCGTCTGCCCTTAAACTCACAGAACTGGTGTTAGCATCTAATTTAAGGAGAGTTCTGGTCCATCTAAGTAAATAAGTGCAGGCTGTTTGTGTCCTGGAGCTTCAACATATCATCAACCATCTTCTTAAACAGCAAAAAGCTCAACTTGAACATTTAAATAATAAAAAAGCTCAATAAAATACCAGTAAGTCACTCTGTGTGGATAATGTTAGATTAGTCCAGAGGATTTAGCCTGTGTTGGTTGAGATGATGCAATGGAAACTTGACGGAGAGGAGATCACTGAACAAGTTGCAACTGATTCGATCAAACTGACCAGTGGGAGTTTCTCCAGCAGCATGTCCACCATGGCTCCATCTTTGTACTGTTTAAAGGCATCCGCCTTTTTAGCCATCTGCTCAGCCTCAGCGCGACCTTTAGCCTCCAGAGCAAACGCCTCCGCATCGCCTTTCATCTGAAAGGAAGAATAAAAAAATTTGAAAAACAGGTAAGATTAGAACACATGTGCGGTTGATACATTTATTTAAAAAAAAAAAGAAAGAAAACAACAATATTGGCTGCTTTTGAGCCAAATAGTTTCATACTGTCAGTCGGCTCTGAGTTTTACTGATGGGAACAAAAAGGAATGTTTAAGGAAACACGTCTGATGACGATACCCTCCATAATCCCCACTGACAAAGTGTCTGCTCAGATTTAAATTAATTTAACCATAAATCAGATGAGTATAATAAAACCTGATTGCAACAAGAGGACCAGATTAATGAACCAACTCATAACTAAATTTAGCCAAAAAACTGAGTTCTCACTTTAACAGACTCGGCCTCAGCTTCAGCCTCCATGATGAGCTGCAGGCTGCAGGGAAAACGAAAAGAGAATCCATCATTACAACAAATCTCCTGAACCAAATAATCACAGTAAAATGATCCCAGCTACTCACCGGTGAGCCTCAGCCAGCCTCTCCATTCGGTACTTCTCAGCCTCAGCAGGCTTCTTAACTTTAGCTTCAAGCTCCTTCTCTTTGCGGATGATCTCCTGCTCCTGCAGAGTGATCTGCTGCGTACGCTCCACCACCTGCACCTGCATCTTCTCCTCCTCAATACGCTGCTTGGTCTTGGCCACCTTGTTTGAGAAATTTAAACACGGCTTACAAATTAAGCAATAAGAGGAGCAGCATGACGAAATCAGAACAGGCTTAGCCTAAAATTAATTTATAAATAATGATCAAATGAACTGTGTGATCCTCACAACGTGGCTCTAGAACTGTGGTCTTTGATTAGAATGTAGAAGAACTTTATATATAAGAAAAAGAAAAGGTTGACTTTACTCTGCAGAGGGAAACCACAGGCCAGCCAATGAGAATGACCTAAATCAAATTAGTCTACTGAAATTTACCCACCAATCTGAGCTCAGATAAGACTATTTGGGTCTGGATCTGGACCATGGTCTCCCATATGAGGACCTCTAGTCTAGAACTAGTGGATTGTACCTGAAGCTGGTAAGCCATCTCTGACTCCGCCTTCTTGGTGTTGACCTCGACATCATAGGCTGCTTTCTTCAGCTCGTAGTCTCTCTGGGCCTTTGCCATTTCAATCTCATTCTTGTACTGAGCCGACACCTTCTCCTGCATAGCGTGGGCCTCCTGTAAAGGGTCAGATCAGGACAGAAACACAATATTAGTCAGGGTTTGTTTTTTTAAGATTCAGTATTTTTGTTAGCATTTTTATTTTCTTTACCCTGATAACAGCATCACGTTTATACTGAGCCTCTCCAATCCTGGCGTCCCTCTGCACCTGGGCTGTTCGGGCTTTCCCCAGTGATTGAAGGTAATCCTGCAACAAGGACAGGAAGAGAAGGAAATGGAGACAATCAACTCTGGATTTCACCAGATGCTGCCACAAAGCAGCTTTAAAACACCGTAGATCCACATCTGATGAAATCTCTGGAGGAGGAAACCCAGTTTGAGCAAAGAGACGGCAGCACATTAGACACCAAATGATGAACAGTTTGGTTACCATAGAAGCACTTAGGCCTAATTTGTCTCCGTTTCGAAAAGACCGTGGGGGTTGGAGGAATCAAAGGCAGTCAATATCAGTCACTAAAGCTCATTACTGTAACAGATGAAACCATTCGAGTGAAAGCTTTTATGTGAAATAAAAAGAGATCCGAATACCTCACCGGATTTCTGTCACCTTCTAGTGATGTATATTATCAGCAGAGGATACATTCAGAAAGAAAGGACACACCTGATCATCATGGACGTCTTTGAGCGTGTAGCTGACAACACCGATCCCCATGTTCACCAGGTCAGAGGAGGCAACTTTGAAAACATGTTCGGAGAACTTCTTACGGTCCTGGTAGATCTCCTGCTCAAAAAGCAGAACGTTTAGTTGCAGTATTATTATAATAACACACTGTGTAAGATATATCTATAAGCTAAAAGTGTTGGAAAACTAACCTCCACTGTCAAATGAGCAATGATGGCTCGCTGATGTCCCTCCAGCGTCTCCAGAGCAATCTGAGAAATCTCAGACTCTGATTTCCCCATGAACATCTGACAGGCGGTGGCCAGCATGTCTTTGTTCTGACCCTGAATCTTCACCTAAAAAAGGAAATGAAACAAGAAGTCTGTGGTTCAAAAAGAGGACAATCTTCTGGTTTAATAATGACATCATGTGAATTAAAATAACATAGTCGGATGTTCACCTTGAACACGAGAAAACCCAGAATCTTCCATTAATTAAGAACGAATTAACTAGATTGTTCATAGTCAACTTCTTTAAATGTTAACAGATGACCACTTATCCTTGATATGGTCTGAAATACATTTTTTATTAATTCAAATACAATAAACTTAAAATATAATCTAAAAATGTGTTACCTGTTTAAACCAAAAAGGCCTTTTATTCATACAGCTGTCAAAGTTTACCTGTGCAATACCAGTAACAGAGATGGGGACACCATGGCGGGTGTAGACTTTGTCACTCTTCACATTTAGAGTCAGAGTGTTGAGTGTAATTCTGTGAATCATAGAAATGAGCGTAGATGAGAAATAAGAAACGACAAAACCCAGGTGAAATTACCCAACATACAACAGCTCCTACTTATAAGGAGCTTGTTATTTACACATGAAAAGGAAATGAGGACAGGATGTGATCACCTCTGGATCATCTGTACACACGGGATGACAAACACTCTTCCTCCAGCAATCATTAGAGGTGGAGATCGGCCAAAGCCTAGAGGAAAAGAGGAGAGGCAACCATTATAACCTAAACATCAAACTGTTTTAACATGCAGACAGTTGCTTTCTGTATGGAGGTAAGCAGCATTTCAGCCTCGTGTTGCAACAATCTGAGTGTCGCATTTTATAAAACGCTGGAAAATCCCTGAGTGGCTCCAAACTGTTAGGAAGCGTTACTTAATCCGAGGACATAAGTTTGTCACTGACATGATGAAACACATACCACTGCAGGGGGTGTGTGCAAAATAAAGTCACACCAAGGACAAGATGTTGCATTATAAATGTATTTAAAATAAAAAAAGAGAGAATCATGAATCCATTACCAGACACCACCATGGCTTCATTGGGTCCACACGTGTGAAACATCTTGATTTCTGCTGGAATAAAAAATGTATTATTACCTCATTTAAAAAAATCCAATAGTTTGCACAAAAAAAAAAGAAAAAGGTACGGCTATGGTAATAATGTTAATAATGTCAGCATGGCTGGTTGAATCAATCTGAAGCTCACAAATCAGATTTTCTTTCTGTCCATGAACGCACCATTTGCCATGCAGCCTTTAAACAAATTTCCTTTTTATCCAGTTCATGAACACACAATCACTAAACACTAATGTGCTCTGGATATAGCAGAGCTCACACTAAGAAGTTTGTGGTGTTACAAGCTTCAAGTTAATCAGAGATTTAACTTGGACACCTTTAAATTATATAATGACTTTAAAGATCTTAAAGTCTAGATAAAGTCTGGTAAAATCCGACAAGAACTAACAAACTACCACTGACACATGTCAACGCCAGTCATGTGATCTTTGTAAGTTTGTGTTTTTAGCACCGACGTCCTCAAGGCTCCTCCTTCTTTAAACAAACATTCATCCTTTTCAATTTTTTGAACATTTGTCTCGAAACCAAAACCCTACCCACTAATACCGAGAAACATGCCTGAAATGTTACATGACCTGCAATCAGTACACACAAAAAACTAACATAAATGAAAACATTCGTGATTAAGTATCTGTGGCAACGAGGTACTTCAGCGGAAATCAGCGGAAAAAAGCAGTCAATAATTCATTCACACCACTAAACTTAACTTTAACTCGTTTGTTTTAATTTAATCTGCCGTCTTTTAGCCAATGTAAAGAAACAAACCTGTTCAGGATCGAATTAAATCTTTTTCAAGATTGCTAAGTCGCTGCTCCTCAGTCGGAATCAGAAAAATGTCCGTTGTTTAGAGAGGAAGTATTCATTGGCCACGCCCATCCCCACTGTAAATAATATATATAATTTATTTGTCGCCATCTAGTGGTGAAATTAATAACTGCAACCTACACATTATAAATAGACTGAGATCTGTAAAACAGAAAGGGAAGCAAGCAGCAATTCAGGGGGAAAAACAATTATTGCACAATTAAATATAAAAAAAATTTAAAAATCATAATTTGACAATAACAGGACAAATTATTGTAGTCGGAACAACAGTACAGATAGAAGAATAAGATGTGAGGAAATGTAGAAATGTTAATATAAATGGAAACAAAAATAATAGTTACCAAACAATTAAATGCATCCTTGAAAATAAATATAAAAAATTGTAACGGCATAAAATCAAATGTTGCACTTATGAGAAATATGAGGAAATACTATTGTAAATGGAAAAGAAACAGCTAGCCATTAAAAAAGGTTAAATGCAGAATTGTTTTCTATTCAACATGACAGTAATAATGACATAATTATTGCAATTAGAATATATGACAAATAAAGAAATATTATTATGATAAGAAAAAATATGTGTATGTTTAGGAGAATACCTCAATGAAAAAAACAGAAGCAAACCAGTTTTAGCACTTTGTAAATGTATCTTTTTCCTCTCAGATCCTATCAAATCTAGCTCAGGAAACAAGTACAGGTTGCAACAAGATGAGCTGTTTCTCACTCTACCTGTAGAGTTATACTGACTTAGATAACTAATTTAATGCTGTTTAATGAAAAAGTATGATCTCAGACTTTATTTTCTATGTCCATCTGACTGAGCAAACTTTTACTTTTCCCTCTTTGTCATTATCTGTAATAATTAATCGCATTATAATTTACACTAATTTGTGGAATTATCTACGTAATTTTAAAAGGGAGATTCAAGAAACTATTTAGAAAAGGAGGTCTGACATAATGATGCCTCTATGAGCAAACAGCTTATCTTGAACAAGAATATTAAAAATGTACTTGTTGCCTTTTATGAGTGACAGAGCAACAGAAAATGAATGAGATAAAAGTTAACATTTTTGATACAGTATGTTCTGGATTAGTCAAGTAAATGTACATTTGCAAATGAAACAATAAAGCACAACATACAGTGGATACAGAAAATAATCTCAGTATTTCTTGTTTTTTTTTTAATGAAAATGTTTCTGAACTGGAATTGTGATTTCTTTCCCCCAGTTGGGTGTTGTGGGTTGCATTGTAAATTGTAAAGCTGGTAAAATAAATTTAGTGTGTGTTTTCTTTTAAGGAGGTAAAGTCTTTCAAAGGGGGTGGTATTATCCTACATTAATAGTACAGAAATATTAACGTTAGTGTTTATTTACATTGTTGTTGCTATAGTTTATCACATATTGACCCAAACTAATAAAAATGGCAAGAAAAAAAAAAGAAAATTTTCATTGTATTTCTCTTGATGTGGACATTAAGGGGTAACAACTTGATTATGTAGCTCTTGTTGTCCTCCTCACTGGCTCATGAGAAATAAAAGCATGAGCCTCAACCACTTCCATGTCATTATTCCTGTTCCTGGAGTCTGGTGTTGCTGAGTTTTTGCTCGTTTTGTTTGATTGTCTGATTATCTTCACTGAAAATCACCAACAGGAATGAGCCTATCTGCTCCAACTTGGGTTGAAATGAGTTAACTGTCCTTATTTCTCCCCAACTGCATGCTACAGTTCACCATCTGTTTTCTCATACTACAGCGATGATTAGTCATGGATGACACTAAAACAGCTGTAATGCATATTTCTGGACACCAGCTGGCAAAATTCTGCTCAATCTCTTCTTCCCACTCCCTGATCTGCAGCAGTGACGTAGCTCCTCCCCTCCCGTCTGTCCTCTCAGCCAATCAGCGAACGCAGGAGCGTGCTCTGGGTGTGGCCACGCCCCGTCCTGGAACCTCCCCAGTCTTATAAATCCATTGTCCCGCCGCACACGGTCTGAAGGCACCGGGCGGCTTTAATACGAACCTCTTCTCAGTCTTTCCCGTAAAACGTTAGCATCCATAATGAGGGAGATTGTGCACATCCAGGCCGGCCAGTGCGGTAACCAGATCGGTGCCAAGGTAAGGTCATAAAGATACTTTACATCTCCTTTAGAAGAAAAACTACTTTCTTGTACACGACTTTATTCAGTACATTCAAAATGAGTTTCTTTAACATATAGAATCTCTTCTAATCCGACATGTGCATGTTTCATAAACATTTATATGAAATATATTATAAATCAGAAGCCTCTCTTTGTGCTCTTGGGCACTGCAGTAACTGGTGGGTGGGTGTGGAGCACTAAACAGCGGTGGTATAACGGGACTCTTATCGACCGGTTTTTTTTTCACACAACACCGGGCGTGTCTGCGTCCCAAACCCTGGGATTCAGCTCATCTCAACACGTTGTTTAGGAGAAAAAAGACAAAGAAATGAAAGAAAACGAAGTCATTTCTTCAGTTCTCAGAGGAGCCTGCTTTCTTTGTCTCGCCCAGGCAGATATGACCGGTATTTCAGACAATGAGTCTGGATGAGAGGCCTAGCCAGCCACCCCTCCACCCCCCACAGATGTCTATGAATCAATAGCTCACATTGATTAGGTTTGAACTGTGCAGGCTGTAGAGGCAGGAGCTACCAGACAGGGAGCTGTAGAAGGGTGTGGCCTGAATAATTGGTATAGGAAAAGTCACTTCTCTTTTTCTTCTTTTATTTTTGCAAACACAGCCTCTTTGTGTGCTTAACTAGTGTAATATTCCTTATTTGCTGTAGCATGATTTTAAAGTAAAGCCTAATAGAAGCTACAATAAACCAGTTCATCGCCCATCCATCTCTTAACAGCTGCAGTCTGCAACAATAGTGGCCCATTATTACTGCTGTCTTATTGTCGCCTTTTTGTTTTACAGCTGATCATTTGTAAACGCAGCATATGTTTAAGTAGGACTTGCCCTGGTATTAAGACCACAGTAACAAAAAGCCCAGCTTTAGAGGATCACTGGGTTGATCTTTCTGGCAGAGATGTCCAGGAAAGCAGACCCTTTCTTTGTAATCAATGTCTTTCCTCCCCTAACCAAATTAAGAGAAGGGTGGGGGAGGAATGGAGGAAACAGCTGATGCACAGCGGATGCAAAGTCTGTTTCCATTTGCCCTAATGTGCAATTGTTGGCAGTGTCTAGGAAAAATAATTATGCCAACTGCACACTTATATTTTAATATACACATTTTTACATCGGCTGTTTTTGGGAAACAGTTTTAGCCCTGATGTTTGACTAAACTTACATTAAAATAACTGCAGATGACCTGGGAGAGAGAAATCCCATTAGTTTCCATCCCCTCGGGACTCATTGACTCCGATGTCCAGTATTTATGATTGACAGAGATGCTGAATGACTACATTGTGGTGAAATGGGTCAGGGTGTGGCGTCTCTTTTCCTGCTCATTGTCCTCATTCTTTCACTGCGATTTTTATCATCACTGATAGCCATCTACTATGTCACTGTCAGCTTTCCATCAGTTTTCTCAGTTGTGTATCCTTTGTTATGCAGTGCTGCGTTCTCCGGCACTGATTTTTGTTTCGTGACATTTAAATGTCATAATATTTTTTCCACTGCTGATTCCTGATCTCTTAAGTACTTGTCTGCAATGCAGCCAGCTTAAATACAGACGGCTGTAAATTCTTGTTTTGCAGCTGAATGCAAAAATCTGTAATACTAAATGTAAACTATAAAAAAGACACTAAAAAATACAGACATGCTACAACAGCCTCCAGGAGCTGGGTGGACTTTTAAAGAGGGAGCAAGACTTGAATACAGATTTAAATACCCTCAGTGTCCTCAGTGTTCTGTGACTGCTTTTCTTATTTTCAGTTTGGCCTTCAGGGTGATCTGTAGCCCCTTTGTGCTCCCCCTCCATCACATTTTACATATGAAAGCATAGCTTTCTGCAAAGTCATCAGTTGGCGGCTGTGGAAATATTAACAGCTGCTCTGCAGGAAACTGGTGGTGATATGGCATGCTGAAGAAGGGGAAAATTCTGGCTTTTACTCCATAATACAAAAATGCAAACCCATTGCTGTTTTTCTTTATTTAAAGTTCCATAAACCTGTGGCTAGAAGATGAATGTGTCCCGTCATGTGAGGCCTTCCATTTCTGTGTCTGCAGTTCTGGGAGGTGATCAGCGATGAGCACGGCATTGATCCCACTGGGACTTACCACGGAGACAGTGACCTGCAGCTGGACAGGATCAGTGTCTACTATAATGAGGCCACAGGTAGGCTCTCTTCTTTAAAACGCCTTGCAGTTTTATTCAAGTTCGTGACATTGGGCGTTGTTACATACACATAGTGTCTTGTGCCATCTATGGATTTTCTCATATTTGATTTTTTTTTTCTTTGTGGAATATTAAGCTGTTTTTTTCTTTCTTCCATTACTTCTCTTCTCTTTTAAATTTCTTGTGGAGGAGGTAAATATGTTCCCAGGGCCATCCTTGTGGATCTGGAGCCTGGAACGATGGACTCTGTGAGGTCTGGACCTTTTGGGCAGATCTTCAGACCAGACAACTTTGTGTTTGGTGGGTATATATGAGATAAACCATTTTTAGAGTATGAATAATCAGTATGAACATAGAAAACAGAGTCCTATCTGTTCCACAGGTCAGAGCGGTGCTGGAAACAACTGGGCCAAGGGTCACTACACAGAGGGGGCTGAGTTGGTGGACTCGGTCCTGGACGTGGTCCGCAAAGAGTCCGAGAGCTGCGACTGCCTGCAGGGCTTCCAGCTCACCCACTCTCTTGGTGGTGGAACTGGATCTGGTATGGGAACCCTTCTGATCAGCAAGATCCGTGAGGAATACCCAGACCGGATCATGAACACCTTCAGTGTGGTGCCTTCCCCCAAGGTAATTCATCCTTGTGACATCACATGATCAGTTCTGGTTTTAGTTTTAGCTTGTTCCTCAGCTAAGATCATAAGACTGAAGAAATGCTCTGCGTGCGTGTGTGTGTGTGTGTCTGTGTGTGTGTGTGTGTGTGCTTGCAGGTGTCCGACACCGTGGTTGAGCCCTACAATGCCACCCTGTCAGTTCATCAGCTCGTAGAAAACACAGATGAAACTTACTGCATCGACAACGAGGCTCTGTACGACATTTGCTTCCGCACTCTGAAACTGACCACACCCACCTACGGTGACCTGAACCACCTGGTCTCTGCCACCATGAGCGGCGTCACCACCTGCCTGCGATTCCCCGGCCAGCTCAATGCAGATCTTCGCAAACTGGCTGTCAACATGGTGCCTTTCCCCCGTTTGCACTTCTTCATGCCTGGCTTCGCACCCCTGACCAGCAGGGGCAGCCAACAGTACCGTGCCCTGACCGTTCCCGAGCTCACCCAGCAGGTGTTCGATGCCAAGAACATGATGGCTGCATGTGACCCTCGTCACGGACGCTATCTGACAGTCGCCGCCGTGTTCCGAGGCCGCATGTCCATGAAGGAGGTCGACGAGCAGATGCTCAACGTTCAGAACAAGAACAGCAGTTACTTTGTTGAATGGATCCCCAACAACGTCAAGACCGCCGTCTGTGACATTCCACCTCGTGGCCTTAAGATGGCCGTCACCTTCATAGGAAACAGCACGGCCATCCAGGAGCTGTTTAAGCGCATCTCTGAGCAGTTCACAGCTATGTTCCGTCGTAAGGCCTTCTTGCATTGGTACACAGGTGAAGGTATGGATGAGATGGAGTTCACCGAGGCAGAGAGCAACATGAACGACCTGGTGTCTGAGTACCAGCAGTATCAGGATGCTACCGCTGAGGAGGAGGGTGAATTTGAGGAGGAGGCTGAAGAGGATGCTTAAAGGTCAAAATGTGAAAATGAAGAAACAAAGCCAAAATGAAACTATCCAAGGAACAAACCACAAATAATCAAGAAACCAAGATAGTGTCAATAGCGTTACTAGGCTCTAGCTTACAGTAGTTATCTGTCATTCAGTACAAATAAACTTGTCAAACGCAAACTGTAGTTTTGTCATTTGTGTGATTAAAATGAATCTTCCTTCCATATATTTCTTTTTCCTAGCCTGCTACATTAGCACAACAGATCTCAAAAATCAAGTTCATATGAACAAACATTTATACACTACATGCTCGTGTTTTTGATCAATGAATCCATATTTTCCAGATTGGATAAAAAATAAACTGCATTAAGCTACGAAATGACAAAGTAAACACCAGGATGACCTACGTCATCAAACACATTGTAAGAGGTTAAAAGTAATGTCATGAATGACTTGTTCTTACACAACTGCTTTATAAATAAGCGTTAAAGATGTGCAAAAATGCTATTCGGCAAAATGTCAAATCTAAACCATTTTGAATTCGCACAATCTTGCATGTTAATTGAAAAAAAAAATCATGATATTTCAAACCAATAATCCTTCAATCTTTCGGGATTTGAGTCACAACTACTTAAAGCCTGATGGGGTTTTGTTATAGTTTGTGTAGAGATGTTTCATTTATTACCATAATTTCCCTGATGGATTTTGTCACCAACCACTAAATATGTTGATTGCTTCTTATCTATTTGATACAACTAACCTCATATTTCTGGGAGAATATTTAAATAAATGCATTTTGTTTAATCAGCTGGGTTTTTAGGGTAAAATAGGCAGGAGGTCAGTATTGTAAATTTTATCTTAAAAAATATATAAATAGAACACTGAAGTACTCTTTGAAAGTTGTGTTTTTAAGTATGGAACGTAATAAACTAAGATTTTAAAGGTTTCTTTCCATAACAGTGAGGCTTTTTAGAGGATATATTCTTCTGGGATAGATCATTTGCATGCTTTATTGGTAATCTAACATTGTATAAGAGATATTGTGCTAAATAGCAAAAATAGTAAGAAATCCCAGCTGGTCAACTGGTTTCAGATTGTGGATTGGAAAAAAAAAGACTTATTTCGACCTATTCCTTTTTAAAGTGTAAAAATATAATTGTCCTACTGCCAGAAGATGTCAAAGAACGTGTGAGTTATGAAAACTGAACTTCAAATCGCTCATATCAATTTTTATTGCTTTTTTTTTTTTTTTTTTTAGATAACGTGTATTGGCGCAAAAAGAAAGGCATGAAAAAAGATTACGGAACTTTTAAGCCAACCAAACGCGCCTTTAGTAGTACACGCATTAAATGTCCAATCAAAATATGGTTTTTAAATGAGTGACAGCTACATTGACCAATCGATTGAAACCTTAACGCTCTTCATGGGCGGAGTAAAACCTTCCCGGTTTGTGTATTTACTTTTATTTGTTTATTCACTGAGCAAGGAAGGCGGCCTGTTAAGGTATGTCTTAGAGTACGATGTCTTTATTAGAAGCTCGTTTTATGGTGTCGCATTTAATCATGTCTCAGATTAACAAATCGAAATGTTGAAGCGTCAAGCCACACGTAAACTCGCACATAGTTCCTTTATAGTTTCAAAGTAACCGCCACAGGACGCCAGTGTTATTAATTCCTTGAACGCAGTGGTAAATAATGTTGGTGCAGAAACCCCTGGCTCTTCTGACAATAACTATAGTTTCTACAATGAGTGCTAAAGCTGTTGGACATTCGATAGCTAAATGTTAACATTTAGATGTTGACCGGAAGTGTGATTGCTGTAATTTTAACTGAAATTCTCATACACTTTAAATAAAAGTTCGTTAAAGTTTGTTTGAATAGTTGCTTTAAACGGCATGGTGGCGTGTATATAGCAGAAAACGTAAAGCTAACTAGATTAACGCAAAGCTATAATGAATTAGCCACGCACACAGGCTAACGTTAGCTGCATGGAGTCTGTTAGGCATATCAAGCTAACTTTGGTTAGTTTTGGGTGCTAGTTTTGAAGCATAGATCTCCATTTATTACTGTTTATGATTGATAACCATCCCGCCTGATCTCTTGGTAGGAATGGATGCTACTCAGGCGATCAGTGACTCAATCCTAGAGTCAGATGAGGAAGAACATGAAGTGGAGAATCAAAATAAGAGAGGGAGACCATTGGCTAAACTGTGCATCTTAAAAAATCCACACATCCCCGAGACAGGTAAGTGTCTACTCCAATTGTTGCATCCATGATATTGTAATGTGCAAATAGTATATCCAAATAAATCATGGCTATGATGTATTTTTTTCTGTGTCACTTAGAGTTGCCTCTTTTTTTGGGAGATAACATTCTGGGCCGTGACCCCAATATCTGCACGCTCTCCTTGGCTTCATCTTCAGTGTCCAAGCAGCATGCCACCATCTGTATCTCTGTTTACCGTAGAAGAGGCGTCCACAGTGACGTGGACATGGAGGCTTTAGTTTGGGACCTAGGGAGCATGAATGGGACTCGTAAGGGACGGTTGAAGCTGACCCCTAATGTACGCTATGCCCTCAGTGAAGGTGACAGCTTGGTTGTTGCGGACATCCCGTGTCAGTATGTAGGTTGTGGTGGAGTCTCTTCTCAAGATGACATGAAGACACCAGGGAGCAGAAGATTTGGAGTAAAGGGCACGTTGTCAGATGCTTTGGATGAAAACAGTGACACGAGCAGCAAGAACGGTGTCAATGGTGGTGAGAAGGCAAAGAAGACTCCTGTCAGAGGTGGTTGTCTGTCCTTTGAGCAAACTCCAACCCTGCCAGAGGGGAGCTTGGTCCCAGAATCCGACTCAGACTTAGACAGTGAGGGAGAAGGTGAAGGAGACCGACAACACAAGACACAAGGTCTGCATAAAAGTATATTGAAAAATCAATCAACATTTTTGTTATCTGCTGTTAAAAGTTATTTTTTTTATCATATTTCCAGTGTCTGATTCTGACTCCCACAAATCCAGTCCCAACTCTTCTGCATTCTTAAGTCCCCCAAACGAAACTGTCCCTGAAAGGTAAATAGAGCTTTTACATATCTTTTTTTAATCTGTAAATTCCATCTTTTTCATCTGAAAGTCATCCTGTTATTTTTATTTGTTTTAGTGAGGATGAAGGTCCCATGATCACACCGTTATCTTCCTCTAGGTCATCCAGACATGTCAGTTTCAGCACAGAAAAGACAGATGTTCATATGGAGAGAAACAAGTCACCCGCATTTGTAGAAAACAGTGACGAGGAAGAAAAAAGAGCAGCACAAGGAGGGACAAATTCTAAAGAAATTGATCAACACGTGAAACAGAAAAAAAACGTGAGCTTTGCAGGTGAAGATGAATCACCTGTGTCCACTCCAGATGTCTCCAGAGGTGCTATACCTGAATTCAATATGGATAGTGACACCGATGTGGAGGGAGAGGAGGAGGAGGTGGTGCCTCCTAGGCCTCTGAGCATGAATACCAGTCAACATGCTGACCAACCACCAAACACAGTTCACTTCAACATGGACAGCGATACAGACATTGATGAAGAAGATGAAAACATGTCAGACAAACCTTCTAAAACTTCCTCTGATGAAATTACAAAACCCTCTCACGTTGCACCAGGTATCCAACCTGAGGGCATCACCATGGACAGTGACACTGATGTGGATGATGATGATGATGCTGCTGTGTCAGATGCGGTCATCACAGCCAAAACCTCGTCATGTCAGGATGCACACGCAGCTGAATCGGCTTCTTCAGTGCAGCCGAAAGATTTCCACCTAGACAGCGACGCGGATGTTGATGAGGAAGATGAAAGGGGTTGTGGGATGAAAAACATCAGTTCTAAAACAAACAAAGCATGCATCAAATCGGATGTGAAGCCTGCTGTGCCTGAGTGTATCCCTGCTGCTCCACAGAACCTGCATCCAGACACTGACACCAGTAATGAAGCTGTTTGTGTTCCTGAAGCCGGTGGCCCCTCGGTGGCTTCTGCAGTCGCAGAATCCTGCATCACTGCAGCCGCAGGAGCTGATCTGGATATTCTGTCTGACAGTGACTCAGAAATGGAGGATGATTGTGTTTTGGGTATACCTCTGACTGTCACACACCTGTCAGCTGTTCCTGGTAAAACATCAGCAGCTCTTGAGTCAGATTCTGATGAGGACACAGATGTGGATGAACCCTGCATTCCCCCCGTTGGAGACATTCCAGCTGACCTTAGAGTGGACAGTGATACTGATGTGGAGGAGGAGGAAGGGAATATTGACGAGGCAGGCGAGGACCAGATTCCTGACCTTCAGAGGGAACATACTGTGGGCTCAGTTGTTCCAGCTCTGCAGAACTGCTCTACTCCTGTTCAGGTTTCAGGTAATCAGTCAGTAAATCTTCAGAGGAGTGTGATGAGTTTAACAATCCAAACCACAAAAACAAGTATGCATCACTTACAGGATAAAAAAACAATCGATGTTTCCTAAATGCATCATTTTATTTTATTAGTAGGTTTATTTATAGCACAAGACTTATTAATATTATTGTTAATATGAAGAGGATTTCACTTGCTCTTTAAGTTTTACTACGTCTTTAAGTTTTACTTCCATCTTTTTCAGAAGTAGAAGACATGGAGACTCAGGCTTTCACGAGCCCCTCTTCAGGTGCATTCAGACGTGAGTAAAACTTTTTAAATAGATTCTGTTCCTACGAACATGAAGCTGCAGTACTGCTTTAAACTGTAAAACAACACAAGCACAGTAAGCAGACAGCAAGGACTTGTAAATCAACATACAACATGTCAAAACTACTAAATCTTTATTCCTTTTATTAAACGCGTTTCATAAAAGTTGGAAAAAGCGGCAACAAAAGGCTCTGTTCCGTATGCTAATCTGACCTGCCTGAAGTGCAGATTTATCATTTGAAACACGTCCCTATTAAAACAAAGGTTTTGAAATATTTAGCAGTTCACTAGAATACCAGCCAGTTTCTTCACTTTCCACATGATTACAGCGTTTTCAAAATAACAAGCGATGCAACAGAAAATGTCTTTATCCTGACTTTTTACTCTAAATGTGTTAAATTCAACATCTCTTTTCTTCCCCTCCTTTGTTCTCTCAGGTTCTGAAGTTTCTGCTTTAAAACCTGCAGTCGTGTCATCCCTCTCAGACAGCCAGGAGGATGAAGACCTCGTTGCGGCAGAGACGCAGTCCTTTGTTCTTCAGAACAGAGATCAGCAAGCAGATACGGACCCAAACACAGCCTCTGCATCCGAAGCCAAAGCAGCTGACTGGTCCAGCAGAGGAGACTCATTCCAGCTGGGTTTGTCTGACAGCAGCCACCTGCAGAGTCACAGCGTAGCTCTGGCCATGGAGAGCACCCAAGCTTTTGTCTCAGCAGAAGGAGTAAACCTGGAGGAGACCCAGGCGTATGAAGCCATCTCAAACCTTGAGGCCACGCAGCTCTATGAAGAGGACGAAGAGCCTGTCAGAGATTCAGAAGTGTCTGAAAAAGAAGGTTGTGTAAACTTGGCCTTTGAAGCAACTCAGGCTTTTATCCCTCAGCCTTACAGTGACTCAAATGAAGATTCAGATGAAGCTAAGACACAAAATGCAGAAATGACTGAGACTACAGATCTTACAGATCACTCGTCTACACTCGCAATGGCTGAAACCCAACCGGTGCTGCCTTTTGAAGAAGAACAAAGTCTGGAAACAAATAATCCAACTTGTTCTGTACATCATGCTGAATCTAGAATACTGAAGGAGACAGAGGAGAAAGAGGCAGTTCAGCCTCAGCAGAGACACCTCTCTGTAGCTGAAACTCAGCCTATGTGCACGAGTGACAACGAGGAAGGTTATGATGAAGATCTCTTAACGCCATCACAGCTTAAAGAGGAACAAACGCAGCCTAATACATGTTCAGCGCTATCACTAGCTGAGACCCAGCCCATGAATGTTGAGGAAACTCAGCCAGTGGTTTTATCTGAAAATGACGAGGAGGATTCGATGCCGCTCCTACGAAAAAGAAAAGCAAAGCAGCTTCATATAGAAGAAGAGGAGTCTCAAAATCTGATACATTCTGGTGTTTACACTGCTGAAACCCAACCCATTGTGAGTGAAGATGATGATGACAATGACTCGATGCCAGGCCCACGCAAAAGAAAAGCAAAGCCGCTGCAGCTAGATGACGAGACACAGTCTCTGGTTAATTCTGAAGTGTCTGCTGTTGACTCTCAGCCCTTGGTGACATGTGAGGGCGAGCAAAGTGATGAGGAAGACTTCATCCTTCATTCTAAAAAGAGAAAAGCAAGGCCGCTGCAGCTTGAAGAGGAGCAGACTCAGCCTCTGATCAGCTCTGAGGTCTCTGGTGGCACAGCTCAGGTAGAAGATGGAGGTGGGGAAAATGATAGTGAGGTCTTGGTTCCACGAAAAAGAAAAGCAAAGCAGCTTCATCTTGAAGAGGAGGAGACGCAACAGCTGCAGAGTTCTGAACTCTCTGCTGCTGAAACCCAACCTCTATGTGAAGGTGAAGAAGTGGACATGATGGAAGGTCCACTGATAGGAGAAACAAAGCCTCTACAGCATGACAAAAAGTGTGTTACTACTGACGTCTCTGATGTTGATGGAAGTGATCACAAGGGCTCAATTATAGCAAAGCAACACAATCCGAAAGAAGAGGAGCTGCAGCTGTTAAATTCTGAAGTCTTTCCTGGTGAAACTCTCTTTAAAACAAAAGCTACTGAAACCAGTGAACCCAGTGCTTCAAACTCAAGACAGACACGGGCAAGATTAAGAGAAAAAGAAGAGGAGGCAGAATGTTCTGCATCTCCAAAGAGGCAAACAAGAAGGGATAATAAAATGCTGCCAAGTACCAGAGGTAGAGGAAAAGCCATGACTCACCATGATAACGGCGAGGAAGACGTGAAGCAATCTAAGCAGACAGGATGGAGAAAAAGTACAAGACGGCAGGACGATAAAGAAGATAACGACAAGATAATTGCAGCCAAAAGTCTGATAAAGGAACAAAAACATGGAAAGCTGGAAGAGGAGGGAGACACTACAGAGTTTAGAGAAGAAAGGACAGAAATGACTGAGAATAAAGGGACTGGTGTCAGAACAAGAAAACGGAAGGAGATGGAGAGGGAGCAAAGGAATGAAGGAAAACTACAAAATGAAGGAAAAACAAATGAAAAGCAAGATCGTGATTTGGAGGAAGTTGAGGGTGATGGTGAGGAAATAAAAGAAAAACAAGGATTAAAGAAAAAAAAGAATGAACAGATGGAAATGAAGATCAAGAGATTAGAAGAAAGTTTGGAAACGGCACAGAGGGAATTAAAGGAGAGACGTGAGAGAGGGACGAAAGAGCAAGAACACCAAGCAAGGCTGGAAAAAGATGAGGAAGAGAAGCAAAAAGTTTCTGCAAGAGGTCGAAGGTCAACAAGAAAAACAGCCCAGTGTACGACTGAACCAGAGCAAAACCCTGCTGTTTCAACGAGTGACGATTTCCCAGCAAGCAGAACAAGATCTCGCTCAAACTCTTCTAACTCTGTCAGTTCAGAGAGGTCTGTTTCAGGCGTCAACACCCAGGAGGCTCGAGGAAGAGGAGCGAAGAGGAGCAGCGAGACACCGCAGCCACTTGTTGTCAGAGGCAGCCGAAGGAGGATGATGGCTGCAGGTCCGACAGAGCCGGACAGTGAAGATGGACGCTTTAGGTCTAATTCATCCAGCTCCGAGATCTCCACCTGCAGTGGGAACTCTCAAAACAGAGCGAGGGGAGGTCGACGGCAAGGAAGGGGGAGGAAAGCATACTCCGACCGCCATGTTGTTGTCCCTGTTATGATTGACATTGATCAGCATCCCACAGGGAAGGGAGGGAAGAAGGAGATGGTTGAGGGACCCTCCTCTGAGGCAGATGCTCTGCAGATTGGTACCAGTAGGGGGCAGCAGCAAGTCAATGCAAATGATAAAGGCCTGTCATGTCAAGAAAAAGAAGATAAATCGCTTCTGCCTAGAAGGAATGCCAGGAGCAGAGGTCAAAACGCTGTGAAGACTGAAAACATGGAAGAACCTGTAGTTCCTCCTGTCAGCGATGGTTGTGATGCTAGAAATAAGAGAAAAGGAAGGATGAGTGAGTTGGAGGTTAATACAAAAGCAGATGGTTCCAATGTTATTAAAGGAAAAACCCTAAAAACAACAACAGAAGGAAAACATGAGCAAAAAGAAGAGACTCCTGTTCAGGCGAGGAGAACAAGTCGAGTTTCCAGTGCTCAAGTGAAAAAGAATGCAAAAGAATCTCCCCCTGAAGAGGAGGTGGAAGATGGTGAAAACATGGAGGTGAATGCTGCTGAAAGGAAAGCCAGAGGTCGGACGTCGGCGGTCCAGAAAAATAAAAAAGAGCAGAAGGAAATTAGAACGTCTGCATCGTCCACGAAGCAGGATACAAACGAGTCATCAGAGGTGACTTTTAGTTATAAAATATACATTTATAGATTTAGAATTTGTTTTGGTTTAAACATGATTATGTTAAAGCTGTTGGCTCAGTCAAACTGAATGAAAGCTGAGTTGTTGGTGATTACTGTTGAGGAATTCTGCTTGTTGAATAGAAAGGCTTTTACCTTGAACCAGAGCTGCTGTGCCTTTCAGTCTGAGTCAGCCTTTACAGCTATTAGAATACACTCCCATCCGCATCACAGACAACCTGTTTTCTCCTCTCACTCAACACCATTACCATCAATACACTAATGAATTAAGAGGTTTAGTGGTCGCCCACCCACTTTGTTCTTTTTCACCGTTATTGTTGGTATTCTATACTTCTATTTTCATTATTTTATTTGATTTTTTGTGTGTGTGTGTCATGTTTTCTTCCCTACCCCTACTTCTCCCCCCTCCTCTCCTGTTTAGGAGCCTCACACCCCAACCAGTACTGTTTCCCGTAAGCGACAGGCCTCTTCGGACTCCTCTCCTGTGCCAAAAACTCCTCGCTCATCTTCCGGTTCCCCGGCAACGATCAGCCGGCTACGAGCTGGGAGCCAATTCTACAAGGTCTGTGTTTCTGGTTTAAAAAAAAATGAGGGGCAAGTTTTCATTTAAGCCCGAAAATGAAGGATATGCAACATTTGGTTTTAATGCTGTTGGATCCAGATCATTTTACCTGAAAGCACCAACTTCCCCCTGGTCCTTTTGGCACACACAGTAGTCACCGAAAACACCAAATGAGCAAAACCACAACATCTCCCAGAAAATCATCACAGTTTTATTTACTCACAACAGAGTGGCACAACAAACCTGACAATCATGCAAACGTCATTCTGAGTTTTTCCCTTCCTGCTCTCCCTTCGTTCCTATCTTCCCCTCCTTCCAATACACGTCATACATTGCAACACCAGAACATATCCACCACAGGAGTTTCTTGGAACCTGTCGACCAGTTCTCCCAGAACAGTTCGTGTTCCTGGACATGTTGACCTGTTGCTTCATCAGTACTGGGGAGAACTGGTTCAGTACTCTGGTTCAGCCTCCGGGGTCCAGACGTTCAGCCCTATTAATTTTCAGTTGTTTGATCCCCAGCTCTTTTCCCGTTAAAACAATTTCTCCCCACATTCCTAAATGTGGTCGTTTTCGTCAAACTCATGCTAACCCCTCAGAATAACAAAATATTCTCCTAAAGGCCTTCCAGTTCTGGACTCCAAGGCTCCCCAGGACCCTTCTCCTTAGACTCTGATTTCTTTTAACATTTCCCTGTGAATATATGCATATATGATATTTCTGTCAGCATAAAGATGATTAAACTGGACCTTTTAATATACCTGTGGAGTTTGTTAATCACACACTGTATAATAAAGACCGTGACCTTTAAGAGGATAATACAGTTTTATGAGAGTAACTGAGGAAGACACATTATGAGACAGGAATAAACATTTCCCAACAATGCAAATCACATTTTGCATGAGTAATATTATGAAGTTACGCCCCTGAGCTTTTGTTGGATTTGAATGTCTAAAATCCCCTTTCTTCTCCATTCTGAGGATCAGTTTCTCTCTCAGGTGCTATTTACAGGGGTGGTGGATGAAACTGGGGAGCGAGTGTTGGCTCGACTAGGAGGTAGCATGGCTAAAGGCGTGGCAGACATGAATTGCCTAGTGACAGATAAAGTGCGACGGACTGTCAAATTCCTGTGTGCCGTGGCCAAAGGTATCCCTGTCGTCACCCCAGACTGGCTGGAGAAGGTTGGTTTTCTAAGCAGCTGTTAGAAAACTTGATCCAGACTCGCTCTGTCTGATAAACTGATGTAGGATCGTACACACATATAGAGACTTGCTCTCATAGACTCTCCTCTCTTTGTTCCAGAGTGGTAAAGCTGGAAGCTTCTTGTCCCCTAATGATTTTGTTGTGAAGGATCCAGAGCAGGAGAAGAAGTTCAGTTTCTGCCTGCAGGAGTCTCTGAGGACCTCCAGCAGTCAGCCTCTCTTGCAGGTATCCACTCATCCCGTTTATTGCTAAGCTCACAGTTTTCCCTGAGTGAGTTGTTGACAGTGTGCTAGTATTTTGTGTAGCGTGGTGTTTCTTTTTGCTGAAGGCACAGAAGCTTTAATGAGGAAAACTGAGTCATGGTTTGTTTTGTAGAAATATTTGAGTCATTTCTAGTTCTCGTCACATCTCATTGTTCTGCCTCAAAGCTAAACTTTTACTTCTGCTGAAGTGTTTTTATGTTGTTGCTGGAGGGAATTCATTTCACATTTACTGTTTATGTACTCTTTACGTTGTATGTATTGTATTTCCACATCTGTGCAGTTTCATCAAAGGATAACTTGATACAGTGTATAATGCTGATGCCTGGCTAGAATCAGGGAGTACATCTGACCAAACTCTATTCCTGAGAGCATTTTATTGATTTTTTATTCTCTTGTAAAGCCTAAATAAGGAGAACATCTATTCATACTGTATTTGCTAACAAGGATGTGCATTATATCCTTTTACCGCTGTCTTTCTTTTAGGGATATGAGATCCATGTCACTAAGTCTGTAAAGCCAGAGCCAGTTCACATGAAAGACATCATTTCCTGCAGCGGCGCTACCTTTCTGCCGAGGATGCCTTCGTCTTGCAAGGTGCCGATTGAGCTCTGAGGTCATCTCATGTCCGTCTTCTCGTTCTATCACTCCAGCTTACATCTCTTCTGTCCCGTTACTCTCTCTTAGCCTCAGACCGTAGTGATTTCCTGTGAGGAAGACTGGCGACTGTGTGGCCCTGCTGTGTCTGCGTCGCTCCCCGTCGTCACCGCTGAGTTCATTCTCACAGGAATCCTGCAGCAGAAACTTGATTTTCACACCCATGCACTTTCTTCCACTACTACAGCTAGCTCTCCGCCTGCAAAGGACAGAGGAAGAACCAGGAGGAAGACTTAGTACCGTTATGTCTGTGTAGATTAAAATTAGAGACCAATAGGAGCACTAGTGAGTCAGCTGTCTGTCTGTGACTTAAGAATGTATTTCTATATAGGTTGCACTTCAAGCATCTTCTGTTTTCTTTGAGCAGCATTACAGCTTTGCAGAAGTGTGACCACAAACAAACAAATTAGTTTTAGACGATGAAAACTTATCTGCATCAGAAATTTTAATACATTCCTGTCTTTTGCCTTGTTTATAGAAACCAACCCCTTCTCAGGCAACAAGCAGGATTTAAGGCTGCTGAGACTCTTAATTCATGTTCGCTCTGTGCCTCATCTCAATCATCCACTTTGGCAGATAGATAACAACCATCAGGTTTAGTCGTTTAAATCATGTGTGGTGGAACAGTCGCTCCGAGGTCGTGTGTATTGAAATCAATCGGCTGCAGCGATCGGTACCTGCAACAAGCTTGTTTCCTGTCCCGATAAAAAGTGCAGAGTGCCTTTTATACCGAGATGATCATGAACTGACTGGTGTCTCCATTAAGCAGCTCCACTCCATTAAGGCTTCGCTCAAACTCATTGCCTAGAGGAAGAGGTGCACACTATCTGACTGCTGATGCTGCTTCTGCATCAAGATTTTATCCTGCCTGTCCATTATGTCTGTTGACTTTACTGCCTGTTCGCTTCATGTAAACATATGAAAATCGGCCTGGATACAGAAGTCATGTTGGGTTTTTGGTTATGAAATCTTAACATTCTTTCTGCATTACTGAACTTTTAAAGAAAAACACTTTAGCTTGTGACTTTTTGAGCTGTTCTGAGGTGTGTGACTCAATTACTAGATTGTTATAAAATTATTAAAATCTTTTCTATCAACTGGAATAATCTAGATTTACTTCACACCTGACACATTTGGATATTTTACTCCATATTGACTTAATATTTAAAATCAGAGATGGTTTACTTATGATGCTCATTTTTTGACTACGAAAAGAAATAAGGGTGTCAGTCAACATGGAGTTTATGAGGGTTGCAAATCTTGAAAGTGCATATTGAGAATAAACTGGACTGTTAAGAACACTACTGCAGGCCCACTACTACTGCAATAAAGTCAGAGTTGTATAGATGAGGTCACAAGTCTAGAGAATTTTCACATACGTAGTGCTGCTTCAGTGTTTTAGCTCTGTCAGATGTTTCTATGGTTACAGAAGTATTAATTACAAACATTCTATATCAAGCTTTTTCTTGGATTGTTAGGAGTTCCTCTTGGAGGATATTTAGGTCACATTCTTTATTCATGCCTAATCTGAGTGAGTCCACTCCATCGGCTGAGAAGCATTTCCACACATCAATGATCTCAGGTTGTTTTGTTGACATGATGCAAAACTTAATAGTAGCAGTTACCATTTCTTCTCCAGGCAATCTTTTTCCCAGATGCTCCAAACAATCTAAAAGGGTTTCATCAGACAAATGACTCCAGTCCACATCAGTTCAATCCCTGGACAAAAGGACATCAGTCTGTCCCTGGTGTTTTCTTGGAGAGAATTGTCTTTGATCTCCTTCTTGATATCAGGCCATCCTTCAAAAGTGTTTTTATTATCAGAATCTAAATTAGATTTCAAGAGGAAAGTGAAAGGTGATCATCATCTAACTCCTCTACGGTTAAAAAAAAAAAAGCTGTAACTCGTGTGACTTTCTAAAATTTCAAATACATTTATAATGTCAGATAAATTTCACTTTTTAATTTTCAGAATTTTGTTTTGAAATTTAGATGTACAGTGTTCATCTGAACTTTTTTCAGTGACTTCTTTCTTTGCTCACCTCCAAATATCATTTGCTTTATTCTAAATCAGCAATAATAATTACAGATGCACCAAAAAATGTCTGGTGATTGGAACTGGTCAAATAATCAGCATAATCGACTCGGTGGGTGATCAGGTGGTCTGAAAGTTAAAAAATGTGATATTTTATCCCAATCTGTTAATGCACCATTGCTAATTCACCTTATCATAACAGATATTGCATGTAGATACTTCCAGAATTACACATTTCAAGTTCATCAGAAAATTTGAAGAAAAATAACAAGCTTTCTATTAATTATAGTTCTTTGAGATGAATCAAATCACTAAATCAGAAATTTACTAAAATAAAATAAAAAATCTATTGGTTCTCAAAAACAGAATCAGTGCATCTCTACTACTACTACTACTTTTTCAACCTTTATTTACCAGGTAAAATGTTCATGTTCTCATTTACAAACATGACCTGGACAAGAGGTCTTGGAAGGAGGTGCAAAACAGATAAACACTTAAATACAGTTCAAACATAACAGGCAATAGAAAATTTGAATGTGGGTCTGAAAAATAAATGCACATATACACATGCATGCAAGAGAATCATTACATCATACAGGAAATTGAATGTGTGTGTGAATTTATGTAAATAGGTGTAAGATCAACAAGAGCAGTCAGTTCTAATCTGATGAAGTTTAGATCTAAAGGCTGTAATAGATGTTAGTTTCATGGTGTTTTGTAGAGTGCTCCAAATAAAAGTAATTTGTCTTTAATATATTATTAAAATTATATGAATAAGACAAATTCAAATATTGCATAATGATGTCCAATAGGTTTGTGTCACTAAACATCTTAAAGACTAAAATATAAACACTGATGAAACAAACAAGTAAAAGTAACATAATTTAAAAGAAATTCAATCTGATTGAAACCAAATTAAGAATCATTTATTGTGACTAATTCTATAGGGACCAATCAGGCTGTTGGTTTGTGGTCTTATGGTTTGAGTGAGGAGCGTCAGGCTGTCCCGGTGATTCCCGACAGCAGTCGAGTGTCTCCGAGAGCAGAGCCCGACATGTTCTGATCCTCTTCCAAATGTTGAGCCCGAGTCGTGAAGTGCAGCTCTGGAGGGGGAGGGATAGGAGACGACGAGGCAGAAACCAGGCAGCTCTCCTCTCCTGCATCCCGACATCCTCCCACTGACTGCAGCGCCTCTCCGAGCCTCCAGCTGAAGCAGGTAGGTCAGCTGCACGGCGCAGGTTTTTTTTTTAAATTTTTTTTTTAAATAAATCCATTTCTCATCCTCCTGCGGAACATACATGTGATTATAGTCTGGTGCGCGACGGGTTAAATTCTGCAGTTTTCTGGGTTTGATGCGCCTGTCCCGGCTCGGATGTGACCGATCCGCACTTTGAGCCGCCGGGTTCCTGATGAGAGGGAAAGGTGTGTGGCTGGTTATCTCCAACACACGTTAAAGCAGAGCTGCAGGGGGTGTTTTAGGTTTATTCTCTGTAAATCCTCAAGGATTTCAACGTCACAATGCAATGAATCATTCTAAATTCTAATAAAATCAGGACCTTTATTGTGTAAATATGTGTTTTATCTAAATGTGAGTGACTCTCCTGAGGTGATAAATCAGATCTGGTGTAACTCATGAGAGGATGCTCTGACCTGGGGGGTCTCTGGCTGTGTTTCCCCTCCCTGCAGAGTCCTGCTTGGCTACATCATCATCCATGGCCCTATAACCACACCACAGTCCTTCTAGTTGCAGGAACAAATTCTCCCATTTGGTCACATTTTCTGTTTGTTTGTTGCACATAGCTCCACTAACCCCCTCCCCGCTCTCCCCTAGTGTCCATTGATTTTAATGGATCTGACAGGTGCAAGCAATATGGTGGAAACATGTCTTATCCTTTATCTCACTGCAGCAGGCTGTGTGGGAGAAGAGGCTGTCAGCCACAGGCTTCATCAGGAAGATAAACTTCAGAAATGATAAATTTGTGCAGACATTTTGGTTATTTTTGGCCTTTATTTGCAGAATTGCTGTTTTGGGATATATGTTTTAAACCCACTTGTTTGAGTTGTGGCATATTTTTTCACACATGTCTCCCCTCATGATGCAATAATGCTCTTATTTTTCTTTTTCTGTGCTTCATGATTTGTACATGGGAACAGTATGTGCTCACTTCTTCACATCACAGAGGGGATTTGACCTCATGCCCCCTCTCTCTGTTAAGTAAAGGAGTGAAATAAAAACAAAAAGAGAGATGATGAAGGGACAGAGTTTGCTTTGTAGGTTCCCCCACATCTGCAGTCATTGAAGGTATTTCCGCCTCTCTGAAGGCCGGGTGGGACAAAGACACGTCTGTCCCCTTCAGCTCGCAGCGAGTTTGGAGTTCGAGGGGAACACAGGCCCAGGCTTTGATTTCAGAGTGGGATGCGCTCGCTTGGATTGTGCAGGTTAAGGAGGAGTGCATGAAAGATAAGGAGGGAGATGAGCTTCAGAGAGAAATGTGGGGAGAGTGAGGAAGGAAGGAGAGTTTGAACAAGAGGAGAAAATGTTTTTAACAGGCAATTATAGAGGTGAGAATCATGGTAAAAGTGAGAAAGTAGAGAAACTAAGATACTATAACTGTCTGACTATAAAGATAGATGTATAATTTTCTTGTTTCCTTTGTGATTTCACCTCAGTGTTGGGTTTAAAGAAAATGATTAAAAGATGAAAGATTAGCTTTTTTAAGTTTTGCAAATCTTGCTCAGAAACACCAGATTGTCAATGAGGCCAACTGCTGCGACAAACAGATGGAATCAGTTTCCTTCTCTCCTTTATCACCCAATCCTGCACCTCAGATTGCGGTGTTAATTAAATGTTGACTTCTACACGGGTCAGAAATCTATTCTCCCCCCAAGTCAGATGAAATGGTCAGTGCATGAGTCAGCAGCTTCAAAAACGAAGCAGGAAAACATGAAGAAGCAGAGATCAGCTGCAGAGTTGAAACATAAAGGAGTTTTTTCTGCCAAGAGATGATGTGAGGATGAGGCAGCTTGTTTCAGATGGAATAAAATCACTGGGCTTTTAGGCTGTGTGCCCAGAGTGCAGAGACTGAGTGTGAAACAACAGTTCTTGCTGTCACATTATGACACTGTGGGAAAGCGATTTTTTTCCTAATCAAATAGCAGTTTAAGAGCAGACTCCTAGTGGGTGCTTTTTTGGACATTTGTCTTATGTTTACAATTAGACACAGCAGACACTAAAAGATGGAGGCGGAGGCTCACACAGCATGAAAAAGATGATTTATGATGTCTTTCTCCTCTGTTGCAAGGAGACACTTTAATCTTTACCGCATATTTAATAGCTGCCGCAAAGTGTGACTGCAAGCACTGCAGGTGTTACCTCCCAGTCCTCTCCTGGGCTTTCTAAGGGACAACTGCAGCAAAAAATCTCCTTGGTACAAACACTCTTTTTCTTCCCTTTTTCCCTCTCCTCAGATGCCTCTGCAGCATCATCACAATCCTTCCTCAGGGTTTCAGCTAAACTCCTCTAAAGCAAACTCACTGCTGTTACTGTTCCAGACGGTTTCTATTTTAAATTCAGCTGAGTCATCACGATGCCCCCTGCGACTTTATGGGTTACCTTGAAGTTTATGAATTCATTCTGTGTTTAAAAGTAGGCATGTAATAAATAAACGATCCGAAGCCAGATGGCTCATAAACATGGACACAGCCTTAAAAGATCACTATCGCTGTGGAGTAATAAAGGCTTTCTCATCAGAACACACACACACACACACACACACACACACACACACACACACACACACACACACACACACACACACACACACACACACACACACACACACACAGATCTTATTCCTGTTCACCAATAATAACCTCTATGTCAGATTTACTGGATATGGAAAGATGGTAAAATTCCCTGCAGATAGATTACATTCCTCATCAGGAAGAATTGTACCTCTAAAGTCTAATCTTTACTTCTATTTCCAGCATTTTGCATCCTGCTGCTTTGATGCTGCAGTCTAACTTTGACTGCAGGTATTTCCTCCCACTCTCCTTTTGATTTTTGAAAGAAAACCGTTCAACACTTCCTGCAGCTCCAGCTCCTTAATGTCTCCGGTGGTCCTCATGACATTAAATCTACAATGTTGCTGTAATTAACTGAAGTTTTTTTCCCCAGACACTTTCCAAAGATCCATTAGAAGCCATGGGGCCTTAATAGGAGGCGTGGTTTTCACTGGATTCTTGTTTGAATGCCAAATAATGTTAAAGAGGTTCATAAAACTTTTAATGTTTATGGAAGAAAAATCAAATATAATATTGAAAACTTCAGAAAATAACTTTTATTGTAATAATTTTCATTTTATTCAGCATTAGCAAAGTGTTTACTCCACTTTTCCACTGGATAATGAATTCACTCATAATTCTTTTGCCATAAAGTTTGATACATAAATTAAAAATCAGATGTTTGAAAATCTGAAATGTTTTGAACAAATGCCATACCTATCATCGGGTATATTATAGAACAGCAATAAAAGTAAATAAAATGGACAGCTGCAGTAATCAGCTCTTCCACCAGAAGGCAGAAGACATGTATAGGATTCAATAGGTTTTTGAGGAATGTACTAATCCTGTTAAAGCAGTAGAGCATCTTAAAAATAGATGTAGGGCATCATGGGATTAATAATAGATATTGTTTCATGAATAAAATTAATCAACAATTTTAGCCAAAGCTTGATAATTAATGGCTTCTTTATTTCAGGTCTAGGAGTCTGATACTGTTAAAAAAAAACCAACTAATAAAAGCTATTTATAATATATAAGAAATACACATTTTCTGATGATTCTACTGAATATTTTCTGTCCTCTTCTTTTTTCCTTAGACACAGAGAATCAGCCATGATGTTGACGGTCAGAGTGATCACACTTAGTTTTCTCATCTCTGCAGGTACGTTGAGAACAACTCTACTATCGTATTATTATTACTGACACATGAATATAAGTCTATATTTAACTATAAATGTGTGGTTTTCTATCAGTTTTGAAGTAGTGCATATTTTCAAATGATTATTTGATCTGAAAATGTGGTTTAGTTTAATAGTTTTACAGGTCACAGTCTATATATTATGTACAGTCATATAGATGTCATTAGAACACTGAACGTTCGTCTCAGCATTTGGATTTTCATAAACCTGTTGCATTATAATGAACATCAGACATGTTTTTTTCATTACTGGCTGGCTCATACGTGTGAAATGTACTAAAGATTTTAGAGATTTTTTTTTTTACATTTATCAACTCATATCCTTTTGTATGCAGGATTCCTGCACCGTTTCTCTTGTGTTTAATCAAACTGATTTTGTTCTCCACTGTTTTCTGTTATCCAGCCTGTCTGCTACACATCCTTTTACTTCAGTTGAAATGAAACTGACTATATTTTAACTTTCATCTCTATTTTTCTTCTTGCAGCTATTTCTGCCCCTCTGAAAGGTAAAACTCAGTGCATCGCTCATGATTCTGACCCATCGCTTTGAATGTTCCTCAGCCTCTAAATGTTGGTTTCCTTTTCCTCCGGCTAATCCAGGTGAAGAGCAATCAGTCACGCTGTTCCACGGGGAGGATTTTCACATCCAGCTGCCAGGTCCTGAGGTCGAGGTCACGTTTAAGAACCGTTCGGACCCCCGGAAGCCCCTTGTGCTGATGAAGAACGGCAGAGTGGTCGGCAGCAGGGCCAAAATCACCTCACAACATATACTGGCTATAGAGACTGTGGGCGAGGGGGACGAGGGGCTGTACATCGTGAAGAATCCAACCAGAGCAGATGATGTCAAACATATTTCTCTCATCGTACGAGGTATCAAAAATACATCATTTTACATTAAAATATGTATAATGAAAAAGTATTGTGATAAATACTTTTTGTATTTGAGTTGTTGTTTTTTCAATGTTGAGTTTAAAATGAATTTGCTGCTGTATTTTGGTTAATTTATTAGATTTTATGAGAGATGTTAAAATCCTCCAAATAATCTTTTTTTCAGTTGTTTTGTCATAATAGTGGTTCAAGATTGAATTATGTTTTGTTTTGAATTTAGAGTTTCAAAAGACTTTTTGTCATTTTTGTCTTCAGAAATTATATAACTTTTTAAAATTTAAGTAAACAGGCTTCTGCTCATCCTCAGTGTGTTTGTGCCTGTGTAAAGGTGTGTAGTTACCATGGTGACCCTAATCAGCCACTGGCTGCAGCATTTCTGTTGAGTTCTTGTTACACTTACATCAAAACATAGGCTTTACTGTTGGGATTTGTAGGAGAAAGCTGATGCTTGATGAGATTTTAATTCCAGACAGTAACACTCTGCAGTGTCACTCATAACAGAAATGTTTTCATTCAGTCAGCAGCTGGTATACACAAACATGAGGATATTTGGGAACGAATCAGACATGCAGCTAAAATCAACTGTGGTAAAGCAGTTTGTGGACTAAGTGCCACATGGAGGGTTGTGATGAAGAGGTGTGTGTGTGCATGTGTGTGTGATGGAGCTGCCAGGCTGTAATTATCCAGCGCTCTAACCACCAACCCACTCCTCTTCCCTTTCATTCCTGCTGTTTTTCTGTCTTTATCTTGTCTCTTTTCTTTCCTTCTGTGTGATTTTTTTTTTACATCCCTCTCATTCCCTGAATCCTGATGTGTATATGTATATTTGGATCATTTCTCTCATGTATTTTTTTTTTACAGCTAGTCCTCTTTTCTCCAACTTCTAAAAACGTATCCCCCCTCATCACTCTTTCACCCCTCACCATCCCTTTCCTCTCCCATTTCAATCTGCGTTCGCTCCCCTCAGATTAATTATCAAGCCATTTCCTGTACTCTGATTAACTTTTGTAGCTTCCTCTAATGTAAAATCAAAATGTTTATCCCACTTTCATCTTCCAGACTGCACCATCGAGGAGATTGTCAAATATGGAAGCAACTTCAACATTAGTGTGCTGGGGGTGAATTCTGCCATCACGCTGGAGTACAAGCCCAGTGCGGTGGAGGCCAACCAGACATCTAGGTAGAGTCAGCAAATCTACTCTGATCTTTTGAACTCACAAATCCGTACTGACATTTTTTCAGCGGTGACATTTATGTGCTGCGACGTGTCTGAGAGGTATCAAGAAAAGGTTGAGAAAAGTTCACCCTCTCTGACTTTTCTTCCCTGCAGACCAGCCTTAGTGGTGCTGACCGCCGTAGGGGTTCCCACGGAGTCGTACCAAGGTCGAATCAGCGTCGACGAGCGTTTTATTTCCCTCAGTGCTGTTACAGGTACAGATGAGGGGAGCTACACTGTCAGGGATAACAGAGGTGTCATCCAAAGGAAAGTGTGTCTAAATGTCAAAGGTGAGAATGCAAAAATAAAACAAATTATTTCCCCCTTTATGTTTTAAATGATGTAGTTGTTTTAGATTTCATGCTTCTTTGGCTTGCCGTAATGGCTTTTTAAAGACTGGAACGTTATTGGGAGGCTGATGCACTTACAGCCTGTAAACAGATATGTGGGTATTGAATATCCTGCCTCCTCTCTTGTGTGTTTTTGTCTCAGAACACACAAAGTTTGTGACCTTGGCGTACGGACAAGATCTGAAGATCCACCTGGTTATAAACAGCTCTTTGGTCCAGCTCTTTTACACTCCTGCTTCTGACTCCTCACCACATCTGCTGATGGATAAGGGAAATTTTACAAATGTGAATACAATCTATTTCTTTTATAAGATCTTATGATTTGCATGATTGATCCTTTTTGGCGATATTAAAAAAATAGCTGGAAGAAAGACAAGAAACTTTCATAAAAAACAAATATTCACCTGGGTTATTGAGATACATTTTCAGTCTGCTTGTGTAAAAAATTTAGGACTGAGTCACTGATTTAAATTAAAAGTGAGTCAGGTGTTTTCAGAGGGCTGTTTTATTTTTAGGAGCAGGTTTAATCATCATCCTCAGGGTGGCTCAATGATCTTATTCCATTTGGAAAATCAATGTTTCCATTCTCAAGTTGAAGTGACACTAAACCTCTACAGTCTTTCCAATCACTGATGTTGATCATATTGCAAAGCACTTTGAAGAATTTAGATAAACTTAAAAGACACCATAAAGGCGTGAATTATTCATGAACTAGACGTATGTTAGGCTACCTGATTAAATTACATCAAACTGGAAAAACTTTAAAGAGATTGGATAATCCATCACATCCACCATGTGTCTGGGCTGATGTTTAAGTGGCTAAAAGACTATTTTGTGTTGAATTATTTTAAGATTTGTGAGTTTGCCATCAGAAAAAACAGCAATAATGTAATCTACTTTTTTCACAATCTAGACAGGAAATAGAACCAAACCTCATTAAAAGCACTGGTGGTGCTGATTTATTTACACTGAAGTATTCATCAACACTGTGATAGAAGTTTTGTTTCAAGAAAAAATGATTTATGCACCAAGAAAAAGAATCAAAGAAGGAAGGTGGTTACTTTTGAATGATGATGTCAAAGTTTTGACTTGAATCTGAAACATTTATTGTGAAAGGACCTGAAGTGAGCAGTTAATATGAAATGGAGAGCTGGATAGATAGGAGCACCTGATTAAACATAGAAACAACAACAACAAATCAGTACAACAAGGTTTAAAAGGATGCAGAAAACAGAGAGTGTTAGCATTAAATAACTATAAAAATGGGTTAAACTGTGCAAAGTGGGAGGCAAACTGCAAAAAGAAGCAACATTTTTTGCAGCTTGAGGTGACAGATTTGGTTGTAGAGTGTAATAATAATGGATTAGATTTATATTGTGCTTTCGAAGTGCTTTACAGTGAATCTATTATTCATTCACACACCAAACATTCATGCATAAAGTTTCTGTACAGGTTAGGTTGGTAACACAACAGTAGAGTGACTTCAAAAAGCTCTTTAAGCACTTTATTGTTGTTGAAATAACCAAGGAGCTGATATATTTTATGTTTGTTAAATCTGCACATTTTATTCATTTTCTACAAAAATCTGAAAATCTGATATAGCTAAGCAGTGTAATATTCTTTAATGGTGTGTAGTCGCCTATAGCAGTTTAAAAATCAACCCAATCTATTAAAATGTTAATCATAAAATCTTAATTATAAATGACAGCACAACCATTAATGTACAAACAAATTATATATTTAACAAAAACTCTCGTGATTTCCGCTTCTTTAAAAATAAACAGCTTTATATATTATTGACATTATGTGATTTGATGATCCCTCTAAGTGAGTTTTTATTTTTTCTACTTTTACCAGTTAGGGTCATTGTTACATAGGAGGTCTTTTTCTTCGTGCCAACAGTTCAAACATCTGTTTTTATTCCAGGCCCAAACAGACCTGGGTTTTGAGGACCGTCTGACCTTGGAGGGTTCTGAGGTCGTTCTCAAGCAGGTCAAGGTTTCAGACGCAGGCCAGTTCAAAATCACAGACTCAAAGGGGTTCACCGTGTCCATCGTCCAACTGGAATTAGAACGTAAGCAAAAACCCCACTGAAGTGGAAACAATGAAATCCTTTGGTAAAGACTTCTGAAGGCTATAAATGCTAGGATAAAAAGAGTTTTTATCCTGCTCTGTTCATGCTGGAGAATCTGAATAAATGTCAGCTAAAGGTCAGTTTAATTATGTTCTGTTTCCTCCGTCTCTTCCCTTTCCTCTGATGCCTTCATGCAGCCTACAAACTGGAGCCTCTCTATGTGGCCATCATCGCGCTCCTGGGCCTGCTGGCGTTCCTCCTGCTGGTTTGTCTGCTGTCCTGTCTGATCAAAGTGAAGAAAAGGGCCAAGCGGGCCGCTGCTCTGGAAAAACTGGCCCAGAACGCAGGCAAAGAGGACGAGGGAGAAGCTTTTAGACAGGTTGGATAAATATATATCTGATGATGATGATGAGGAGGAGGAGGAGGAGAAGCTTCATGATGTATTTTTGTGTCGCATCTTCACAGGTGGTGAAGAACATCACCAAACTCAGCGAGGAATCCAAGCATTCCCAAGCGGACAACACGGAGAAGTCTCAGAGCACTGAGGTGGATATCAAAGTAAGAATATTAGATGTTTTAGTCTAGAAACGAAGTCAGAGACATTTTAATAATGACTCTGTTTTCTGCGTTTAGACAGCTTATTCAGAACGCTGCTGCTAGAGCCCTCACTAAGATCAAGAAAGTGGATCACGTCAGTCCAGGTCTCAGATCTTTGCAGTGGCTTCCTGTTTGACAGAGAATGGATTTTGCTTTTAAAGTGTTTTTTAATGGGTTTTAGGGACAAAACATATTGATCTGCTCCCGTTTTATGAATAGCTCTGATATCTCAGGTCTTCTGGGATGCACATTGATTGTTGTTCCACCTCAAAAATGTTTCAGATTAGAAACATCACAATAAACTCCCAGAAAACCTGAGGCCTCTGACTTCCGGCTCTTTTTAAGTTAAAGCTGAACGTATTATTTTGCCACTCTGCCTTTTATTGATTTAAATATGTTTGAACCCTGATCCAAATCCTGCATCAAGCCTACTGCACTGTTGCTGAACTGTGACTCACAGAATCCTGTTTTATTCCATTTTAGCTTCTTATTATCTTCTGATTTGTTTTACTGAATTGAAAAGCTGTTTCTTATATCACCTCTCTACTTTAAATGGTCTGATTTGTTTGTTTTTTTTTAAACTCAGGGTCTGGAGGTTTCTTCTAAGGAAGTTGGAGTGGGTAATCTGGAAACCAGTGACTCAGGCGTTGGTTTTAACACTGCTCTCCCATTGGACACTGACACCGATGTTCCTGATCAAATCCCCGATTCTGAGGCTGCAAGCATCTCTGTTGATCCTGAACCCAAACCCAGTCCTCCTCTTGCTGCTGAGTCCAAGCCCGTCACACAACCTAAACTCAGCCCAGTCCCTGAGACCAAGAAAACCCCTGATCAGCCTGAAAAAGCAAAGCTGGATGCGCCCAAACCACCAGATACTAAGCTTAGTCCAGCCCCAAGCCCAGAACCCAAAGCTAGGCTGAGTCCAGCTGATCCAAAACCTGCACCCAGTCCAAGTCCAGAACCCAAAGCTGGTCTGAGCCCAGCTGATCCAAAGCCTGCACCCAGTCCGAGTCCTGAACCAAAGGTAGTTGTCCCCACTGCCACCACCCCGACACCTGAGAGTAAGAGTGCCCCAGCTCCTTCTCCCGAGCCCACCAAACCAACTTTAGCAGAACCTATCACTAATGGCACACCTGAGCCGGGACCGGATGCCAAAGCAAGTCCGGGTCATGCAGATATTTTGAAAGGCTCGGCTCCAAAGGAAGCGCCCCCTAAAGCCCTCGACACAGAGCTGAAGTCTAGTGGTGTGCCAGAAGCCAGCAAAGAAGCTTCTGCAGCCGAGGGTTCAACCACCACCTGAGAACTGCACCTCCAGAAGCCCCACAGATGCCAGTTTACCACCACTGCAGACAATCCCCCCCCCCCCCCCCCCCCCCCCCCCCCCCCCCCCCCACCAAACGATGAGGCAGCAGCTGGGTTTCCGCCCCAAGCCACCCTGACAATGGTACTGCTTTTTTCTAAAATCTTTGAAACTTTCTGACTGAGACACACTTCAGATAACAGAGCTGTTAAACATTTTAGTTGTACTCCTCCTGCAGCCTCATTTTGTTTTTACTTTCTCTGTAAAACTGCCAATCTGCAAATGAAGTATTTTGCAGAGTTTACAACTAAAATGTTAACTCCACGTAAGGTGTTTTATAAAGTCTCCAGAAAGGTTTACAACATTTCATCCAATCAGCGCAGTAGGATTCATTATTAGACTCAAACTAAACATCTTACATTTAGACGATTGCTCCTCTAACAGCTCGTGGATGAAATTGGCAGAAAGCTTTCAGCTTAAACCTGCTACAATAAGTTATGTTTTAAAAAATCCTTATAATTTCACCCATATGCAGCTGAAATGAAGATTTTATTCACACTTGCATCTGAAACATTCACAGTAAAGAAATGAGTGTAGCTTTGGCCACATATTGAATTAGATACTAATAGTACTAACCACTATTAATAGGCTTTCATTGAGATCAAACTCTCAGAGGAAACATCAGGTGATTCAAATGTTTTGCAGACGAATCCCTGAAGTCCTGAATCTCCAGTTCAGGTTTGCCTTTGATCTGGATTTCTGAGAGACTTTAGAGAAATCCCAGCCCTGTTAGAGTTTAATAGAAACCCCTTTCCTGTGGGAAAATCAGACACTTAATGGGCCTTTTTCTGCTGTATATTGAGTTTTCTTATTAAATATTGAAACAACGTTTTTTTAAAAGCCCAAATTGCCTATTTTCTCACATTTTAGTCTTTTTTCTATCATGCATTCCACCATTCCAACTTTCTTTATATATTTTTTTATGTTATATATTAATGATTCTCCTTTGGCCTGCAGTATGAGTCTTCTAGAGTTGGTTTTATTGTATTTGGGGCCATTTAAATGTGCTGTAAAACCAAACAGCATAATCTTAACTCTTGCATGGTGCAGAAGAGATGCGCAAATACAAATTTATAGATGACACACATCTCTACCTAATGCTCCAGCTGACCTGGGTTTCAGATGTTAAAATCAACAAAAGCGCCATGAAAATGTGATCAAATGAACAACACAAAGGTGTCAAAGTTTTAAGCTGATCATCCACACTCAGCTGGCCTTTCTTTGAAACTTTTCTGACAAAAAAAAAGTTTCTTACATGAAGATGAGATGTTTTGGCATCTTTAAAAGCCATAAGATGTCAGATCTGATCAAACTAGAGGACTAAATCTACAAAAAACACATCTGTTAAGGTGCCTCGATGATGAACAAATCATCAGTTTGTTTTATGCCTGGATCTGTGAGGGAACCATCTGATTAGGCAATACTGACTATACCCTTTACACACACACACACACACACACACACACACACACACACACACACACACACACACACACACACACACACACACACACACACACACACACACACACACACACACACACACACCACAGCATTGTAAATACTGCATGTGTTTGCCAGTTTAACCCTTCAATGGCTGAATGTTATAGAGCAATTCTTGTATCATACTAAATAAACAAAAACTAATTTAAATTTCTCACCAACCTTAAACTTAATATATATTAATACATAAAAAAAATACTATATACATATTGATATTCACTAATGTCTTGAACTAATGTAGCAACCAAAATATTGTAAAAAATCTGACCATAAACACAAACTATTCTAGCTCCTTTTATCATATCTCACAGTATTTACACACGTTAATAAAACGCTTAGCCGACGTCACTTAAAGCATCAACCGCAGCATGCCCGAAACGTGATCTGAGCTACAGGCTTGTGTAACAAGAGAAGTGATTAAATAAATGTTGCCATTGTTTAGTGTGTGTTAAACACGTGTCTAAGTGTGCGCGCCTCCTGATCGGTGTCAGTGTTTAGAGTGTACATGAGCTGAGTGTGTGGAATCTATGCACGGGCAGTTTGTACAGGATGAAAACGTGTACTTTCTGTGCTCGTGTGTCACGAGTGAGGTCTCTTTATGTGCCTGCTTACAACGTGGGAATTATAGGTGTTTAAATTATGAGCGTGAATGTGTCGAGAGTCACACAACAAGTAAAAACATTGATGTTTGAGCCAGTCTTGTCTTTGTTTTAGTGCCTAAAATGTATAATGAGTAGTCAGTCAGTATTTTTTAATCCCAAAATGCCACCTTTTCTTATTAAAAAACAGCAGTTTACACACGGTGACGCCACCCATTCATGTGTCAGATGGCATCCTTCTGGGTAATGCAGTCATATGCAGGTGGTGAGAGGAGGTTACTATAACCCAAACCACTAAAGAGAGTAAAGACTTGAGGAAAGAAGGCTTTCAGCTGGATCAGAGTTATGACACCTAACTGGTGCCAGATCTGCACCATAACAGAATGCACCAGTTGTCTCTGCCCTCTGTTTGTGGTGTGACATCCCACATGATCCCTCTGTGCTTCCTTTTCTGCACAACTCTTCACACAGGCGTTTTGTATGACAAATGTTTCCTCTTTCTTTATTTCATGTCTAAAGAAATACTAAAAATAAACAATAAATTATGACATTTGCTGTCTTCTGGTCTTATTCTGTCATGCAGGACTGTTAAGAATATTATTTTTTCTCATTTTGAGAAAGGTTATAACACATTTTGTAGCGTTTCCAAATACGCTATAACCTCTGACCTCTGACCCCTTGAACATCACACAAACAATAATCATCTTTTTCCCAATAACTTGGATTACAATGACTTTTTTATTATGTTTTAACCTGAATCAACATTTCCAGGTCCAGATCGTTTTCCCGGAAGACTCCACAGGACTCTTTAGTAATAATAAATTCAAAGACTTTATGTATAACTTAGAGTTTGTGTCCTACAGCGGTGGTTCCCAAAACAAGGAATGCCCCAGTGGGGGTCATAACACACTGGGTTTGAAATGATCTGAAAACAAAGAAAACTGTCCTTACAGAAAAACCACATGAATTAAACATGTTTTTCTACACATGAACATGTTAAAAATGTTCACACAGGAAACATGTGCAGAACTTGTGCTTCACATGTTAAAGGCACACTAAGTAATTTTTTCCATATTTTTCCTGAGCCAGTATGTGCTAATATGACCCTACAGGGTTAATGAAAAATCACTCAGCCCCATCCGCTGCTTCAGAATACCACACTTGCAACTTCAGAGTCTCCAGTCAGGTGACCTGAAGTCTCACAAAGTCATGTACTGTATCTCTCAAGAAGCAGTAACGCTTTGCAGCAAATGAATGTTTCCACCTCAGAACCTGCTCAGGACAGACGAGCTGAAGACACAGACTTCATATATCTGAGCTGAGATCTATTGTATTGTGTTCATCATGGCGGAGCCTCCAAAGAAACAAAGAAAACCTTCATCTGAGGAAGCTAAAAAGAGAAAAAACATCAGACCTCCGTCAGAGGTGGAAACAGTTCATTTTAACAACAGTAATTTAAAAATGGACACTAGGGGGTGCTAAAAACAAGCCCAAACTGCATAGTGTGCCTTTAATTGAGCATATTTTTACATGAAAACACAATTTTTTTTCCCCATGGGAAATTTACCTATTTTTGTTCCAAATTCACACAGGAAACATGTGGAAAATGTCTTGTTGGTTTTTTTGTTTGTTTTTTTTTTACATATATTTCACTTGGTTTCACATGTGATTTTCTCAAGTTCATGTGATTTATCTGTAAGTGTGGAAAAGTAAATTCTATAGGTATATTATTTACTATAAATCATGTAAAACTATAAAACAACAGCCACTAATTGATAAAAGTTGTCAAACACAAAACTGTGTTTGATTTCATTTTGTTTATTTAGCTTTTTAGCAATATTTTTATAGTTCAGCTTGTAAATTTTAGAGTCCCAAGTCATTGTTGCAGTTTTGTGGCTAATAAGCTTAAAGTTTTGGGACCCATTGCTCAAAAGGACTGATGAGCTAACAGCTAGTCCTACATCATTAATTTATAAACTTTAACAGGATTGTTATTTTTACGTTCTGTGATTATTTTGTCAGAAATATAATAAGTAACTCTTGTCCGACTTGGCTCATTGGCTCATCGTTTTACTGCTTCTTCTGGGTATCGCTGGGTATTTTCTCACCTCTAATAATTCCATTGCCTCCTTCTGAGCCTCCATTAGCTCACCAGGACTTTTAATGACAGAGATATTTATAACCAGACCTAAAATAACATCATGAAGCTGTTTGCACCTGCTAAGGACAACCTTCTATTTGCCTCCATAGTGAAAGTTGAGTCTCAAAATATGTTCACAACCTGATTAAAATCAGATGTGTGAAGATAACAAAGTACTTGTGGTTTTGAACTAAGTACTTCTTAGCAAAAAGTGTTCAAACAATAGCCTGACATCATCATAAAAAACAAACATTTGTTTCTTTGTCTTTAAAAGTTTGACAAAATTCTTCACTTTTATCAAGAGTAAAAGTGGAAAAGTTTAAAAATGTTTTAACCCAAGCCTGAATTATTTAATAATAAATAAATAATCTAGTTTTAAAAAGCCTATTTATAGGCTATAGAAAACAAATGTATTATGATTTTTTAAATTAAGTAATTATATAATAATATAGCAGTAATAAAGAAATAAGACTTTGTAGATCCTCCACCAGAGGGCAGCAGACAATGTTTAGGGCTGAATATGTCAGGTTTTTGATGAAAGTACTAATCCTAATACTGCATCTGGTTGCTTTAGGGACAGACGTGGTTTGATGTCAATTAGTGACACTTGTCCATAAGGGGCTGAAGATAAAAACAATGCTAATAAAGAGCGTTATCAACCATTATAATGTTTTTATTTATTTGTAACTACCGTTTTAATCTCTTTATAACAGTTACAGCTAAATAAATATTTTAAAAAGTTAATTTGGTTTCTGTGTCCTCTAGACTCTCCACTTGTTGTTCCCAAGCTCTATTTGAGAAACCTTAAAAGTAAATATTTTGCTGAAGATGCTGAAACTCAAAAACGTTTGCTTTAATATTTAAAACATTGCTACTAAGATGCTGAGGTTTGTGCAGTTGAGAGCATCCTCTTACAGTAACGGGTTAAAGATGGTGATCGGTGCCGTGTTCTTTCCATCATCTGTGTCACACGGATTAAAGAAGGGAAACAGAGGAACCAACACCGTCTCCATGGAGAAAGTGTAAATTGGCGCCATGGTAACAGCATTATAGAAAGTCACCTCTTCCTTCTCACAGTCTAAGAACACTCCAACGCGGACCAGGTCGACAGACACGTTGACATTCGTGGGCTTTGGGTCAGTGCAGGCTAAGATGGAGCCGCCCTTCAGGACCAGGGTCCAGAGGCCACAGGAGGTTCCTGTAGCTGCCGTCTCACCTCTGGGAACATCTTCTCGTGCTACACCCAACCTCCACGCTGTCTTCCTGCCCACCTCCACCTCCCAGTAATGTCGTCCGGTGCTGAAGCCCTGTTGGCCCAACACACAGTAATAATAGTGGAACCGGCGTGGGTTGGACTGGATGTCTGAAGTGTCTTTACCCTCATCAAACCAAATGGAAGTGCAGGACGGGGACTGGGTCAAGTTAGGGTGGGCCGTGTCGGGGTCAAATGTCACTGATGTGATATCTACAGACAGACACATTGAGTGAGTTTAGCATCTCAGTTTCATGTTCTGGCATCAGATAGTAAACCTACTTGGATAGATGGAGCTTTTCATGTGTTTCCATATCCTGTATTGGATGGGGCCCACGAATTGGCCGGACCGAACCTCTGTGTCCACCTCTGCTGGAAGAATGAAGCTGACCTGAGACCTGTGTGTGTAAAATCAGAATAGAAAGGGCCTGGATGACGTTTGATCTTTTGGACACGGCATGGTGCTGATTATAGAAACAAATAAATGTCAAATATCCAAACGAAAATGTAAAACAGTGAAAAGACAAACAGAAAACCTGCCTTTTTATGAGGTCTTGAATTTCCTGTGATGAGAGAAAGATTTCAGTAACTGAGTGTAATTAAACCGACACTTCCAGTCACCTTTCACCATCACTGATCTTCTATTTGCTGATGAATGCATTGGCTACTATTTGTCCTTTTGCATTTAAATGAGAAATTGATTTTTACTTGGAAAACTAGACAAGTCAACAATTTTGTTGATCAATGTAGGACGTGCAGCAGGACAGCTGGTAAAATTATTGCATTTCTGCAGATTTTCGTTGACGTAAACCTGTCACGTGATTCCTCTGCAGTTTGAAGGTATTTTTCCTCACAAATCACAAGCGTGAGGAGGTGATCAGAAATTACCACATTGGGGCTTTTTGTAATAAAATAAACGTCATCAACTATCAGATGCAACTTCTGTATTTTTGCGTCTTCCTTACTTGGAGCAGCTTGGGACTGTCCTCCTCAGCCAGTTTGCTGTTCAGCACTGTGATTGCTCTCTCCAGGTCTTTTCCCTGCGCTGCTATCTTCTTCTCTCTCTCCTTCAGCTGCTTCAGTTGTTTCTGTCTCTCCCTCTGCAGCCTTTCCAGGTCCCTACACTCCTCCTCGTCCAGGAAGCGATGGAGGTTCTGAAACTCAGCTCTGATTTCTCGTTCCAGGCCATCAAACCTGTTCTGAAAGAATACAATGTAGTGTTATTTAGTGGAAATATTGCCTGGAATTTTAGCAGCTTAGTTTTTATCCTTCTGTCTATTTTAAGTTAAATGTTGATAGAGCTAATTCTGGATGTTTTCAAGCCTGTTGTGTTTTAGTTTATTATTAAAATATGCTTAAGTTACTGTAAGATAGTTGCCAAAGGATTTGAGAATGACATAACTATTAGTAATTGTCTCATGATGGGACTGTGCATGAACTTCAGAATGTCATGAAGAGTGATCAGATTATTGCAAAGTCCATTTTGTTGTAATAATGAACTTAATCCTAAGGTCTCAATTTCCACTTTATTTGTGAAGAAGGCTTCAAGGCACCCATGAAAGTCCAGCAGCACCAGGATGGTCTTCTAAAGTTGATCCAGCTGGGATTTGGGGTGCCACCAGTTAAGGCAGCATTCAGGTGTGAATCCATCTGAATTGAGGAGTAAAGGAAAGTTATTTTCTCTGATGAATCTCCTTTCGGGTTGTTTAAGTCATCTGGAAAAATTATTGTCTGGTGAAGAAAAAGTGAATGTTCCCATCAGTCCTGTGTCCTGCCATCAGCAAAGCATCCTGAGACCAAGGACGTAGATTTGCTCTTGTCATTGGTGGGGACCAGAACGAGGTGGGAGGTGGGAGAGTGTGTGTGTGCGTGGGGGTAGCGTGTGCTGCAGAATAAAGCGATATGTACACTGGGTACTGGGTGCCGTAGGTTTAAGCGGCTCTGTGTGGGGTGGTTCGCATCCAGAAACGTACGTCTCCTTCCCCTGGACACAGGTCCACGCACAGCAGCACAGGTAGTACAAAGCAGTGAACTATCTTGTGATTTCTTGGTCCTTGGTTTTGGATTCTGCTGACACACGCCCGCCCTCTTGTGGTGGTTTTTTGACATTACAACAAGCATTATTTAGAGCACATTTAGTTGAAAAACCTTGGTAGCTATAAGTTAAATTACAACTAACATTTTTTATAGTACTTCTAGCTTAAAAACCTGGAAAACTAGACAGTAAATTAAAGAACATAATCTCTAACATAAAACTATTATTCAACTATACTTTGGATATGTTAAAATACCATAATTTTTAAAGAAGCTCATTATAAATCAAGGCAGAAATGTATTGAAAACAGCTTGCTAATGGAGTGAGATGTATTCAGCAGGAATGGTAGTACAAAGCAGTGAACTATCTTGTGACTTTTTGGTCTTTGGTTTCTGTTTCTGCTGACAAACACTCGCCCTCTTGTGACAGTTTTGTGACATTACAAATAACAGTAATTACTGTGCTTTTATATAAAAACCTTCAAAAATAAACTGTAAATTAAAGAACATCTTAATTACTTTAATGTAAAACCACTATTCAGCAGTACTTAGGATATGTTAAAATACAGTAATTTTTAAAGAAACTCATAAATCAGGGGAGTAATGTTTGAAAACAGCTAGCTAATGAAGTGAAGTGTATTCAGCAAGGATGGTAGTACAAAGCAGTGAACTATCTTGTGACTTTTTGGTCTTTGGTTTCTGTTTCTGCTGACATACACCGGCCCTCTTGTGGCAGTTTTGTGACATTACAACAAGCATTATTTACAGTGCTTTTAGTTGAAAAAACCTTGGTATCTGTCGCCCTCTTGTGACAATAGGTTGTAACTACAACAAGCATAATTGCAGCGCTTTTAGTTGAAAAAACCTTGGTATCTGTCGCCCTCTTTTGGTAATACGGTGTAACTACAAGAAACATTATTCACAGTTCTTTACAAACCTGGAAAAAATAAACAGTAACCATTATTCAACCATTTTTGAACCATACATAGGATATGTAAAAAATACTGTAATTTCTACAGAAGCTCATTATGAATCAAGGCAGTATTGTTTGAAAACAGCTAGCTAATGAAGTGAACTGTATTCAGCAGGATGGTAAGCACGTCAGACCGCTGGGCTGCACATATTATTTTTGGGAAATGGGATACAGCACTATTTCTGCAATCTTGGATCAAATTATTGGTGGGGACAATTCAGTGATAGCTGGGTATTGGTGGGGACACGTCACCTCCATCCATGCCAAATCTACACCCATGCCTGAGACCATTCATTCTCAGACAAGTAAGTGGACTCACTCACAGTTTAGCCTCAGCTATGAACAAAGAATGGTAACAAAATATCCTCTAAGAGGAACTCCTCCCAACTGAAATGCTTATAATTAAAATTCAGAAACCAAAGAAACAGCTGACAAAATGATCCAAAGGTGACTGTGGCCTAAAAGAGAGGATGCCTTCTACAGTATATGGGCACCCAGAGTTCAATGCCATGTGGCAAAGTACCCTTGGGCAAGATACTGAACCACCAGCTGTGTTTCAGGTCTCCCTTGCAAATAAGATCATTTATCTCAATGGGATATTACCTGACTAAATAAGGGTTTAAAACACTGAAGCAGCAGATGTTGTCAAAAGTCATTCTCCAAACTCTATTAAAAGTAGAGACTCTTCATTTTCAGTTAATCACAATTACTATGTTTTAAACACATTCTGTTCTTTAAAACTGGTCTTCTATACATTCCATTCTTGGTCCATCATGGTTGTTTCATGTCATTTTATAATATTTTATGTTTGGAGGCTTTTATGTCCCTGTGATGAACCTGTCCAGGTTGTCCCCCGGGTCTCGCCCTGTGACTGCTGGAGTCAGGCACTACGACCTTCAGGATTAACAAACTGGATGGATTTTATGTCTTGTATTTGTTTTATGTGATCCACAAGAGAAATATTATTTTGGTGTAATCATTGCAATGACAATAAGAGAGCAGCACTGTTTGGACAGGTCAAATTCATGTTTGGATTTAAAAAAGGGGGAAGATAAAACATATGAAGAAGACTGAATGGCTCAAAACTCAAACTTTCATGAGAAAGCAGATGAGCATGTACTTGTTCCAGTTTGTCATCAGAGTTTATTAATGATGTAACTATTATTATTATTATTGCAGTTTCTATGACTAATTTGTCTAGTTTGACTAAATAAAACATAGTTTATTGAATGTTGCTTCACAGAATAGCCCAAAAGGCAAAGCATGACAACAACAGTAATTGTTTTAAAGCACAAACAAGAAAAATAGCTTTCTTTGATGATGTATTCAGACTTTTGACAGTTATTGCCTGCAGTATTCGTCCTAACATCTGAGAGATTTCACTCTGAGCCCATGTTTTGTTACCTTTTCTTAAATATGCTCTGATTAATATTTTAAACAACGTATTTTGTCATTAGGCCAAAGTTCTTTCTAGCTGCAGTGACTGTGTTCATTTACTTAAAAAAAACTTTTTCTAAAATGAACTTATTTGGAATTTTAAGAAGAATGAAAGATGTAGCAAAGGTACCTCCACTTCCACTGAGTCTATATATGTCTCTCTTTCTGCTTCTTGGCATTCATCTACCTCATGTTTGATTCTTTTAATAGCCTGGACGAGCTTGGCCTGTAACATTCACACAAACAACCACATACACACACCCACACACAAAGGAGACAGAATATTCGAGAAAGTTTACAGAAAACAGATACTAATTTAATATCCTGCAAATGGATTATAAATACAGTTACATTATGAAAAATATTTCCTGTTAGCTGCCCTAAACAAAGCCACTGGTGCAACTCTAAAAGCTTACCTTGTGATCACAGAGAAGGCTTTTACTGCAGTTGTTGTTGGTGTCTTTGCTGTGGTTCTGGTGCATTCCAGTTGCCTGCATATAAATCAAAACTGAAGCAAAAACGTCTCTAATAAATCATTTAAAAGGTCAAGAGAATGAAAGACAACATGAAGGACATCTAAACAGATCAGAGAGGACCAGGAGACAAACACATTCTGACACAATGAAAAACGCTCACAGGCAGGGACATACATCCAAGCAGGACATGTTAAAAAAGAAATGTATTGATGAGCTTTGGAAATCAGGAGCGACAGTCTGAACTTGAGAACATGTGCATCCATTAAAATAAGGGAACGAAGGGGTGGGAAAAAGACAGATGACTGGGGTTGCCAGGAGGGCTTGCTGGCTGACTGAATGCTTGGCAGCAGAGATTTATGGAAGCAGAAACAGATGAATCTATTTTTGTCTGCCAGTGTCTTTGAAAACAACAACGAGAGCCAGACATTCAGTCAGATATTGTGTTTCATATCGGCAGTTGTTTTGCCTGGAAGGGAGACAATCCATGTTTATTTTTGCAAGGTGGCTCTCTGTAACGTGTGGGAGGGGGGGCGGATTCAGGGCTGCAACTCGGAGCTATTACTGTCCTTAGATTGGGAGCCGCATGAAAGGATGTTGTTTCAACATCAGTGTCTTGCTGTGCTTGTAAAGGAAGGGACAATCAAACTAGCTATCTTTGATACAATCTGCATTCCAGTGCTCTGCAATAAGACTGGTCTCATCATCATTCTGATGTCGGTCAGTCCACTTATCTTATCTTTATGTGTCTCCTCCCAGCCCTCATTAATCCCATACACAGAGGGTCTGGCTCTGGGCTATGGGAATGTGCACTGAGGCAACGTCTGTGCAAATGTTCTTCATCTATAATTCATGGTACTGGGCCCAGGGAAGGGACTGTGGAGAGCTAAGATTAAGCTGCAAACTTGGTGCAGTACAGTATGCGGCAGGTGGAGAGAGGACACCTACAGGGGGATTAGGTGAAACACAAAGTCTAGATGCATGAAGTCATTCAAGTATTTTTAACTCAAGAGCTGAAAATCAATACTGTCAGAGAATAAAAAAAAAATATTTTTATCTTATCACACCAACATGTAGTCATTACATTAAATATTTATTGATTTGGATAAATGTCACAGTTCTTGTACTTTAGAAGAATTTACAATGAAAGTATTTATGATTAAAAAGAGAATATTGAAAGACTACCATATTCAAAATAATACATTCTCACTATTATTGCTATTTCATTATGGTGACAGTTGTTTGTGATGGCTGAAATCTGTTTAGTAAACAATAGGCGCATATCTCTGGCCCTAAAGCATCAGCTGAGAACATAATTTACAACAGTATTTATTTTTAGGATGCAAACAAGTCACATGAATCCCAGTGAGGCTTTGATTGACAGAAAAAACTGTCCTTGAATTTAAATAAGTGACTATAAATGAGTAAGACCTGCGCTAACACCTCCCAGCCTGCGGGGGGCAGCATTGTACTGAAAAAACATTACAACCGTAAACAAGAGCATGTCGCAGAGACAAGCTAGAGGTAACAACAATTGCACAAAGAATACATTATTTTTTTAGTTCATGACAGTTTTGTTTACATATTTAAAATCTTTACATGTTTTACAGCGTTTTATGAGCATTTTATGCGCTCTGTATATTTTTTGATTTTGCAGTTTAGCCGTGAAATAAGATATTTAAGCTAGCATAGCTAGCAGATATCCTCGTCCACCCTGCTGCTTATCAAAGCATTATAAAAACATTTCTTGTCTACTGTCAATATCACTTATTAGGCAATGTGTAGACAGTATGTGTAAGGATATTTCTATTGCAGAAATGAACGGTCAGACAGACGTGGAAGTCGACTACAAGCGAAAATACAAAAACCTCAAACGAAAGTTGAAATTTCTCGTCTATGTGAGTATTTTAGCACTTGAGCATCTGGATTTCTGCTCGTTTAAACATTGAGGGGGCATTTTCATAGCTGACTTCCTGTTTTGTTTTATTTTTACAGGAGCAGGAATGTTTTCAGGAGGAGCTAAGGAGAGCACAGAGGAAACTTCTGAAAGTTTCCAGGGACAAAAGGTGAGAGTTCTTCTTTACAAACATTCTTCTTTACATTTGTTGATTAGTGTTAAGTAATGCATCCATGTGTTTTCCAGCTTTCTTCTGGACAGATTGCTTCAATATGAGAGAGTAGATGAAGACTCTTCAGGTAGATGAAACATCCAGTCAGGATGGTAAAAATCTGTTAATAAATGGTGTTGTAAATGTTTTTTCACTAAGGTATGAAACATTTCTTTTTATCAAGATTCTGATGCGACAGTGTCTTCAGAAAACAGTGGAGAAGAAGTAATCCGGGAGAGGGAGAGAGAACGAGATGTAACAAAGAAGTAGGTTGAGTTTATATTTTTTATTCACTTTTAGTCCTGACCTTAACTGGGGGGTATTGCAGAAAGCAAGTTGTGTAAAGACTGATTAAATTATAGCAAACATTTATTCCAGAAAGAGCTGTCAGTCAATTTATGACTTTATCACCATGGTAACAGACTCTTTGAACTGACTGGTTTTCTTTAAGGAAACTTGAGTTGTCTCTCCTTAAATAAGCTGTTTGACATGAGTTGATCTTTAACATATATTTAAATAGATATTCAAGCAGATGCACCTTGTAATTCCTCATGTAGTGGACTCAGTGGTCACAGACTTTAACATAGTAAAATGACCTGTGATCTTGTGAGTCTTTTGAAAGTCTAACGTCATTGCAGGGGAATCTTAGACTTGTCACATTGAGAGTTTTTCTTGCTTTCTTAACTCTCTTCAGAAGAAAGAGTAGTCCTGGCGCATGCCTTTCTTCGTCATCATCGCCTCATCTCTCTGTGCTGTCCCGATCTGGAGTAAATCCCCTACAGACCTCTGGAGCTGGACCTTACCTCAACACTGTGAGTTCTCCATCTTTCCTCCTGATATCTTCAGTCAAAATGCTGTCATTGTCATTTTCTCATCAGCAAACATAACCCCAGTTTTCATTTAGCATTATTTATTTGATTTATCATGCTACTCATTTTGGTTTTTATTTATTTTTATTTGGGAATAAAATTTGGCTTCACTGTCTGTTTATTGGTCATTCTTCTGTGTCTGTTTTTTGTGTTTTCTCTATGTGTGTGTGTCTTGTGAACTCCTTATGACTGTGTGCATGCATGTCCATGTGGTCATTTGGAAATTTGGGGTCTGCATGCGTGCTGGGCAGATGCCCTTCCCACCAGAGTATTTGGCACCAGCAGCTGAGCGAATGAAGAAAGAGAGAAAAACAAAGACGCCAAAAACCAAGAAAGAGACGACAGGGAAGGTGAGAGGGAGAATGCAAAGGTTTGAGATGGCGATGATAATAATCAGTTCTAGTGTTGAGATCTAGCAACGTGAATAAGTCATTTATATCTGAGAGTGTCAGACTTTTGCTTGTTGAATTACTGATCACAATTTTGAAAGAATTAAAAAAATATATACAGTAAAACATATACATTTATTCTTTTTTTCTTTTATTTACCAAGTATATTTATTTCCAGTAGTTAGATTTTAGGCCACGATGCACAAAAATAAACTTCTGGTTAGTTTGTCCATAAGTCCATTTACGTATTTCACATTCTGATGTCTTTTACACCTCTATAACGTAGCCATCCATTTGCGCTTCTTGTTCTTATATCATGTCCTAGTTTTTGTGCCATCTCTAGCATTTGTTTAAATTAATCTCCACAGGTCGTTGCTCCAATGGCAGCTAACTACCCATCAGCCCCTGCAGCTCCTGCAGCATCCAGCGGCCCCTTCAGCTGGGTTCCCCGGCAGATGCTCAGTGGAGATGCAGCTGAGGAGGAAGGTGAGAGCGATGGAGACAGCGACAGGGGAGATGAAGACAGAGGGGAGGGAGATGAGGCTGAACTTGTCATTGACATCCCTAATGAGTGAGCAGGAGTTGGTATTAGGAGGTATTTAAAGGCAGGCACTGGAGGACTTAACATCTGTGTGTGTGGGGGTGAAAGACTGAACTTGATGGTGTTTTTGTCCTGAGGGCGCCATCCAGTGGTTTTAGATGTTATTGCATCGTCAATCTAAATAATGACATAATATTCAGAGAAGAGTGTTGTTTGAATATATTAAGTAATTAAACTGACAGAGTTTTCAGACTGTCATGACAAATGAATCCTGTTGGTTTATTGAATAATGTCCTTACTGGTCTAAATCTACAGACGGTGAACAAAACCATTGTTGTTTAGAGACTTTTTGTTTTTTTGCTGCTTACCACCTCAGACTTAACTGCAGTTTGTTACTTTTTATTTGTAATTATATGTTTTCTTTTTGCAGAATGTAAACTGATACATTTTCATCAAGTTGTATTTTTTTGTCATTTAGTGATAGGTATATAATGTTTTTGCACAAAATGTATATGTGTTAAATATATTTTCTTCTCACTAAAGAGTTTCGTTAAAACCTAAATGTTGTCAGGTTTTGTTCATAAATGCAACAAATTCAGTTTTACAACAACAAAACAACAACAACAAGAAGCTGTAGGTCTTCTGACAATAGTAATTCTCATTTTACAAAAAAATGAAAGTGTTGCACCTATCTTACAGACGGCTCACTGCCTCACCCAAAACCTCACGCCCTAAAACTCATTCCTGAGTTACACTCCCAGAAGTCAGTAGTATCATCACCTCAATCTTATGCAAACTTTATCTGTGGATTGTTTATTGTATATAATGTACTTTTCTTAAGTGACCCTTTTGCTGAAAAACCCTCACACAACTTTAGGCAGAAATCAAGTTGTTTTATCCAGAACTTTTGTGCAATAATCTGGCACAATTCCACTTATTCTAAATGTCAAATATAGTGCTTGAAATATTTACTGCATAATGATTTTGTAAAAATCAGTCAGTTCCAGTCGTGTCTCAACAGGCGTGTTTTTAATATATTTAGAAAAGCGAGTTCCAATCTGCCAACCGTGTTTTTGAGAAGTCAGATTTCAGATGGTGCTGCACTCTGAGTGAGACGATGACCCGTGACTCTGACACTGTCAGGATTAACTTTAATGAGGATTTCATGAACAGCTCCTGTTAATTTTAAAGCTCTGTATCTGGAGTTTTAAGGGACTCTGCTTGATTTGGAAACTGCTCAACCATCTCAGTGCAGCATTCAGATTCAGAAATGCACTTCACAAAGAAAGATAAACTTTAGGAGTTTCGTCAATCAAGTATAGAGTAAAAACAATTGCTTGAGAATGCAGACTTACTGGTAATTAGTAGGTGTGGGCCTAGCCTGTGTACATAGCAATGGAAGTTAAAGGTGTAACCGCAGAGTGTGGGAGGGAGGGGTGAGATGGAGAAACAGCCAGAGGGTGGAACTGTCAGAGGGGGCGAGGCTGTCAGGGAAAGGGAAATGAAGGAGTAAGCAAGACTCTGCCTGAAAACACTGATTCACTCTCTGCTGAGATTAAAAAAAGCAGGCATGGTCGCAGCCAAACTGGAGGACGGATCTAGGAGTGGGTGAGGGAAAACAACAAGCCATCAGCAGCTACTTTATATTTTCCATCTATACACGGAAACCACTGGATAATTTATAAGCCTCTCCCTCTGTAAGTGTTTGTGAGGGAGAGAGAGAGGGGAGGGTGGGTTGCTGAGCTCACCACCATGCTGGGCCCTGCTGCTGTCAGTGCAGCTGTCTGGCTGCTGGCAGCGTTAGGCCTGGGCCTGTCTCAGCCAGATGAGCACAGCTCCGATCAGGGCTTCAGTCTCTGCAGCGACTGTTTCTACAGACAGACGCCTCCTCGGGGAGCCTCTGCAGGGCTGCAGCTGCGCCTGAGATGCCACAGTCTGCCTGGGGGACAGGCGTTCGCCACTCTGTCCACACCGACCTGTGACACAGCTGTCTACACCGCCTTCCATCTCAGCCATGGATGGACAGAGAAGGGGGCGGAGACTGTGGTGAGGACACATTTATTACACACTTTACAATAGTATTATTTAATTAAGAAATATGTTGCACAAAATATTTAATTGAACTTGCAGAATGGAAACAGTATACCCATATTAGTAGTAATAAACAGTACATTTACTTAAGCCCTTAAAACGATACTCTGGATTTAAGTGATTTTCTAAAAGATTTTTAAAACTTATTTTTATATGCATATCTGAAAAAACATCAAAATAAACATTTAGCACTTTAGAATGCAGTGGTGTTTATATGGACCCTGCATGCCAGTGAATATATAAAACAAACGGGGTTCAAACCCCACCAGATGACTGGAGAGTTGTTATTGTTAAACTAAAGATGTGACCTTTAATAGACTTACGAGTTTATATTATGAATCTAATGATTTATCAGTCAATTTTTCTTTTGGGAGCTACGTTATTTACAAAAAACAGGTTATCTTGTACTGTACATTACACAAACACTGTTTTGTTCGTCTTACCTAAAATCTGGCATTTGATCAGGCTTCTTTAAAGCCCAGTCATCCTACTGGTCCACAGCCAACTTGTTTGGAGATTCTCAACTAGATTTAAATCAGAGATCATGTAGAAATGTTAAATATCGATGAAATGGAAGAAACAAAAACATTTTTGGACTTTTAAATTAAGTTCATAGGAAGTGTCTTTTCTCCCTTTGGTGTCAGGGCTAGGTTTGTAATTTATTACATTCACATAAAAGCTAAAATCACATTAAAAAACATGTTTAACCTTTCACACCTACACAAAATTATCAACACGAATGGCTCATGACAGCATTTATATGGTATGATGGTACCTAATCATTTCACTCTAAAAAGTTTGTTAAATTTATTAACTCCAGTAAAACATGCATAATTTATGCACTTGGCTGATTCGACTGTTTTTCTGTCAGAAAGAGGAAGAAGGGGACAGCGTCAGAGTCCCAGCTCTTCTCGGAGGAGGCGACGATCCTCCCCTCTCCCCCACACACTCCTCTCTTCAACACTGGGACTCGACAGTCACAGCACTGGTCCAGTCGAGCGTCATTCCCCAGTGCAACGCTTTAGGGGGTGACATCTACATCCTGGTGGGAGCAGGGCGACTCGGAGCAGCTGATGATGAAGACTTGGCATGTCAAACAAAGCTGCTGTGGTCTGCAGTGTGCTGTGCTCCTCCAGAGGGGAAGGCTGGCTTCAGTTTAGGGTTAATCAAAGAGACAACGGAGAAGGAGAGGCAAGTGAACATGAAGGAGCTGGAGGAGGTGCTAGGAGCAGCAGAGCTGTTCTATAAAAGCTGTGGAGGAGAAGAAAGGGTGACAGCTGCAACCAGCAAGGGTCTTCACAGTGGGGGCGTCACTGCAAACGCTGAAGAAACAGAGGCAGATGTGAATTTAGAAGATAGTGACTCGGATGCTAATGAAGGTGTAGAGAAGAGTAGAGAAACATTAACAACATCTGAGCAGGTGGTCGGTGTTGACGCTCATTCAGAGAACGCTGATGTTTCTGATGTTACACAAGAAACCGCAGCAGATTCAGGGACCTCTGTGAGCAGCAGTGATCAACAGCAGGGTGACCAGGAAAGTATTGATGACGAAGAGACAGACTCAAATGCCACAGACACTCTGGTCTTCATCCTGTCCACCACTATGTCCATTGTCCAAGCTCCTCTACGCCCTGTGATCTCTACCATCACACAACTACCTGAACAGGTAATTCAGCACAACGAAGCATCTAAATCAAGTGTTCCTTTATTCAAACTCCAGCAGGCCCTCGGGTAGATTAATAGGTTAGTTTCACTGTTTTTGTTAAGATTATGAACCTAAATTTTAAAAGGATTTCATAAGGTATGAGACGATGTGAGTTTTGACTTTGATGTTATACGATTATTGGCATTTAGGGTATAGTTGAAAATTAAATTTACAGTGCTGTGAAAAGTATTTGCACCCTTACAGATTTCTTCTGTTTTTGCCTACTCCTCACAAAAAAATATTTCAGATCAGCAAACACATTTCTGTATTAGACAAAGATAACATGAGTAAATAATACATTTAGTTTTCAAATGATGATTTCATTTAATAAGGGGTAAACAAATCTAAACTAGCCTGGCTCTATGTGAAAAGATAACTGACCCCTAATCCAAATAACTGGTTGTAACACTTTGGCAGCAACAACTGCGAACAAGAGGTTCGAACAAACGTCGCTGTGAGATGACCCGTTTAAGGTCAAAGGTCAGGTGGTTTTGTTCAGGGTTTTCTGGTAGACAGAAGAATTCATTGATCATTAATACAGCAAGTCATCCAGGTCCTGAAGCAACGCAGCCCCAGACCATCACACCACCATGTCTGACTGTTGGTACGATGATGTTTTTATGAAATACAGTTAGTTTAACTACAAATGCAACGGGACACACACTATCCAGATGAGTTTCGCCTCATCAGTCCATAGAATAGTCTCTCAAAAGTCCTGGAGATCATCAAATGTTTTTGGTAAAAAAAAAAGACCCTTCATGTTTCTTCTGATCAGCAGGGGTCCCACTGGCTCTCTGAATCATAACCTCTGATCTAAGTGGGCCATAGTTCTTGTTCTGGGTTCTTTTGTTCTTGATTTTCTTCAGAACAGGGCATGATGTGTTGCTTTTTGAGATGTTTAAGCCTAGTTCATGTTGTCAGACAGGTTCTGTTGAAGTGATTTCTTAAATCTCTAGGTCTATCAGGTCTGGGTGTGGCTGGTGGAATTGAACTCGGCTTTCCAAAATAATGTAGTTAATCGCAATTAATTTGTGATTCAACAAGGAAAGCTATTACTTTTCCACATAGGTTCAGGTTAGTTTGGATAGCTTTTGTCCCTGTATAAATGAAATCATTATTTAAATATAGATATTTTGTATTTCTTTGGTTAGTCTTTGTCAGATATTTGGGCAAACACTAATTTCATAGCATTGTATATCTCTGGGTTTGTTCTTATTAGCTAATATTTTTCATCCCACTGAAACCTTCTTCTTGAATCAGGTGATCTACGTTCTTCAGGAGGATCTTGGAGTTCTCTCCGCTCTGCCTGGAGACACCCTCACCGTCTTCCAGCTCCTCACCTCTGACCTCCTCTCCTGGACGAGCTCAGCCACAGAAATGCTGTATGGAATCGGGGAGACCGGCTTCTCCAGTGCTTACTACTGCACCTCCTCGATGCTGGAGGCCCTGCTGAGCAGCTGCCACACTGGGGTCACAGGGATGGGCACTCTGGCTGGAGACACAGTGGGAATATTCAGTGACGTTCTGGATAATACCTGGTCGGTGACTAGGTACTTTGGAGGATGTTTATGGGAGCAAACTGAGGGTTATGTGGGAACAGTGGTGTCAGAGATGGGGGGTCAAGTTCAGACTGTAGGTAGAGGGCTGGGGAAGCTGGCCTGGAGAAGTGGAAGTGGAGTGGGTAATGTGTTTAAGTTCGGAGGGGATCTGATAATGGGGGTGGTGGATAGGTTTGTTGGTGTGGTGAGTGAGGCGTTCAGTCAGGAGTCAGCATGAAGAAAAGATGTCATAAATAAACTCTTAGTTTTGGTTTGTAAATTTAAGTCAGGCTTCAGGGGATTTTTGAAAAAAGAACATTTTAGAACATGATGTCATTGATATGCCTTAGAAGGATTTTCAGGTGTTTTTAAAGAAATGCAATAAATTTCAAATGTCACACACTGTAGGTCTGAACGTTCACTGTAGAAAACTGTCTGCTCAGATGATCTGCTGATTTACAAAAACAACACTGTGCACACTTTGCTTTAGGATGGAAACACTCAGCACAGCTGTAACTGTAGCACTTGTATATTTGAAATAAAAGAGGATGCTGGGTAATGATTGTCATAAAGATCATTTGTTTATTGTTTCTGTATATTTTAAAACTGATAGTGGAGTGTGACTACAGAAAAACTACGCTTTAAATGCAGTTAAGTGCAACTTAGTTCATTTATACAGCAGCATATAAAGTTAGCTCGACAATAAAGCAAACAAGTTCGGTTCAGTCAGACAGCTGGATTCATATATTCTGATGACCTCAAAAGCTTGGGATCACTTGTTAATGTTCTTATTTTCTATGGGAACATGCATGTAATTATTCCGAATAATAAGAAATAAACAGGATATACTGAGATGGTCAGCGTTAGGATTTTAATAGAAATAATAAATGATTTATTTAAACTTTGCTTTCTATAAAAAACAAAACAAAAAAGAAACCCTTTGCTGAAATTAGAGTCTGGCAGACCTCAGACATTCTGTCATTTTTTTTTACTCTGCACTTCCTGGAGAGACTGCTGGTTGCTTCCTCAAAATTCTGTCTGACTGCTTTTTTTTTTTTTACTGCTAATATTATTCATATTTAACAGTTATTATTATTACGTAACTGCTAATATTAATATTATTATAGTTTGGTATCTGAAAATATTTGTTCACAGGCTCATAATGGCCAGAAAGAAAATATATATATATATATATATTTGGAGACCCATCAGTCTTCTATTGTGCTTAGAAAGCAGGGCTAATCCATCAGAATCACCATACCCTGTGGACAGCACTTGTGTGGGACAGATTTCATCCTACAATAAGGTAATGACCCAAAACACATTTCCATAATGTGTCAGCAATGTTCAAAAATTAGCAGTCTGAAGATGCTCCAGTAAGTCAGGTTGTAATCACTGCAAAAGATGCTCTTTTGAAAGCAAAACTTAGAAGAAAACAATTTCTTTCAATCAAATCTTAATTTCTAACTTTGACAATGTCTCGTCTCCTGTTTGTTTGAAACATTTCCTACTCAGACTAACTTTATGTCTCTTTCAGAGGAAAAAAAAGATTTCCAGGTGATCCTAAACATTTAGTGGTGTACAAACACACACAGTTCAATTAAATCCAATTATAATACATTACCACCAGATTAATTAATAAATGCCAATAAAGCTGTCCATCTAAGAAAACCTTTTTAAAGTTTAATGCTATCAATATTATTATTATTGTTGTTATTATTATTGTTATTATTATTATTATTATTGTTATTATTATATAATTATATTATTATTATTTTTATTATTATTATTATTATTATATTTTAGAAAAGTACAGTCATCAGATCTGATCTAGATTTCATTGTATAAACTATTTTTGATTGAGACAAGAAAACCGGAATCATCAGTGGAAGAACTGGAACCCGGAAGTTGTAGCTTCATTGCATCAGGCGGCGCATGCGCAGAAACTCAGCACTCATGTGGCTCTATTTTTGCTAGCTGAGCCGACGTTTCATTCACAGGTTTGTGTTGCTTCTCTTTAAAGTTTTTTTTAGAAAGTTACCAGTCTTCCAGATTAATATGTTATAGTTAGTTTAAAACTGTGTGAACGCAGATAACATTCATTGTAAAAATACAAAAGAAGTGCAGATTTAAGTTTGTGAAAATAGCTAAAGCTAAGTAGCCTGTTGGACTTCTCAACTGACAGGTGGTGGAGATCAGCCTCGCAAACTAACAAGCTAAGAAACATATTGCGTCTTGAAGAGATTGTCTTGGGGTGTACTATATTTATAAAAACACGTTGAAATTAGCATAATTTTGCGAACATTTTCGTTTATCTTTTTATTCTAGAATGATTCTGCTGCGCAAAGAGTCTAAAAACAGCCAATTAAGCTTTCAGTTTCACAGGAAACGCATATATTTGAAACATGTTGTTCTGAAGCCCTCTGTGATCTCAGACTAGTAATAATAAAACGCTCTTAAAGCAGCTCATCATTTCTGTGTTTCCTGCAGAGATGGCCACTCTCTATGTATCCCCTCACGCTGATGACTTCAGGAGTCTCCTGGCTCTCATCGCTGCAGAGTTTTGTCCATCCTCTCACCCACAGATAGTCACAGATGACCCACCAGCATCCCTGAGTTCCTGCTCTAGACCAGCCTTGGTTCTGGCTGCTGGGCAGGGTGACTCAGTCCTGAGTGGGTCCAGTGCTGTGTCTTGGTTCTTGTCTTCTCAGGGAAAGAGAGCAGGTTTAGACTCAAAGCAGCAGAGCCAAGTGTGGCAGTGGCTCAGCTTTGCAGACAATGAGCTCACCCCTGTGTCCTGTGCTGTGGTCTTCCCTCTGATGGGGGTCATGGGAGTAGACAAAAAGGTACTGCAAAGCTTTTAATAAGCTTGAACTTATGTGTAAAGTCTTCTTCGCTGATTGTTGTGCCTTTTCAGGTCCAGCAGAGTTCCAGAACGGAACTCATGCGAGTTCTAAAAGTTCTGGATCAGGCCTTAGCACCAAGAACTTTCTTGGTAGGAGAGAGCATCACCCTGGCTGATATGGCTGTAGCTACAGCTGTTCTTCTACCATTCAAATATGTACGTATGGTGTGTACAACTTTGACTCAAAGGGTTCTCTGTTGCTGGTTTTTACATTTTGTTATATCGGTTTTATTTCCAGGCATTAGAACCTTCAGACAGGAAGTCAGTGATCAATGTTACCAGATGGTTTACAACTTGCATTAATCAGCCACAGTTCCTGAAGGTGCTGGGGAAGATCTCTCTCTGTGAGAAGGTGGGACCAGTCACACACAAAACAAACGCAGCTGAAAAAGCAAAAGCTACAAACGCTAGTCCAGCTGTGGACTCTACCACTCCAGCTGTGGACTCTACCACTACAGCTAACGGTAAACAAAATCTCATCTTAGCATTGATAAATGTTACTGTAATATTGTATAAACCACTGTGCTTAAATCTGTTCTTGTTGTTTCATTCAGGCCCACCAAAGTCGGAAGCGCAGCTGAAAAAGGAAGCGAAGAAGAGAGAAAAGCTGGAAAAGTTCCAACAGAAAAAGGAAATGGAGGCAAAGAAAAAGACACAACTTCCAACAGAGGTAGGGCTAGTTAATGGAAAGACCTTGTAAGAGTTTTTTTTCTAATTTTGAAGATATAACAAATTGAATACGGTCTCACACGTTTTCTGTCTGCCTGCGTTTTTCTCCCAGAAAAAGGCCAAACCTGAGAAGAAGGATCTCGGGGTGATCACATACAACATTCTCACCCCAGCTGGAGAAAAAAAAGGTGAATATTTATTTTGGACATGTGAGCATTTGCTTGGAAGACAGTATATGAGGAAAGCTGAAGTAAATCTTCTCAGCTGGTGTTTGGAGTTGTTAAAAGTTGATGCCTTTTATCTTGTGCTTTTATCTTTTATGCTGACTCAAGCCTGAACTGTCTTATTATCTCCATCATTTTTGCTTTGAGATTATCAAAGTTGGGGTAGGAGATAAAATCTATATTTGTCACCACATTTTACAAACTTGGGTGTATCTCTTTTGACTATTTAAAGTTCCTTTAGCTGTTTGGTATAAGTGGAGTGGAAGGGAATTTAATACAGGGAAACAATAAAACCAGATTTTGGAATTTTAAAGGTCTCAGACTTTTTCAGAGATTTGATCTTATTTGGATTGAAAGAAGGTTTCAGATGATTTACAGATCAACATGTTTGCATTTTGAGTTTCGTGACCTTTTTTTGTTCTTGATTTTGCTAAATTGATGGAATATAAACGTAGAGAGATATTTAACCTCGCTCCCTCCCCCATTTTGTTGTCATTCAGCTTCAAACACATCATTTAATCTTAATTTTATTTTTTCAGATGTCATCAGTCCCCTTCCTGACTCTTACAGCCCTCAGTATGTGGAGGCTGCATGGTACACGTGGTGGGAGAGGCAGGGATTTTTCAAGCCTGAGTATGGTGTAAGAGAATCCGTCTCTTTCATTTATATTAACACTACAGAAAACATTTTTATCTGCAATAACCTGTTTACAACTATTCTGTAGAGGAAGAGTATCAGTGAGCAAAACCCTCATGGCGTCTTCATGATGTGCATCCCTCCTCCTAATGTGACCGGATCACTTCACCTGGGTCACGCTCTGACCAACGCCATCCAGGACTGTCTGACCAGATGGTGACTACAACTGCTCAGTCTCATTTCAGTCAGATTTATATCCATTAAATGTGGTCTAAAAGCTAGATGTGTGTGAGCTGATGTGGTTTATCTTTTTTGTGCTGTGTGTGCAGGCACAGGATGCGAGGAGAGACCACCCTGTGGAACCCAGGCTGCGACCACGCCGGCATCGCCACCCAGGTGGTGGTGGAGAAGAAGCTGATGAGAGAGAGAGGTCTGAGTCGTCACGATCTGGGCAGGGAGAAATTCATCGAGGAAGTCTGGAAATGGAAGAATGAGTGAGTAGAAGGAGTAGAATAAAACCAGAGAGTGAGTTTTAAACTGGAGATGTAACAAAAAACTTCACTTTGAAGGAAGGGAGACCGTATTTACCACCAGTTGAAAAAACTGGGATCTTCTCTGGACTGGGACAGAGCTTGCTTCACGATGGACCCTGTGAGTTTTCCCAAGTTTACCAGACATCGTCTGCTGTAAATAAAAGCTAGATAAGAATAGTAATTTTTAAAAATGTTTTTCTTTCTTCAGAAACTGTCCTATGCAGTCCAGGAGGCCTTTATCCAGATGCACAATGAGGGAGTGATTTACAGGAGCAAGAGGCTGGTCAACTGGTCCTGTACTCTGAACTCTGCCATCTCTGACATAGAGGCAAGTTACCCTGCATTTAACCATCTCTAGCTCTGAGAGCATTCCTGATTAGAGCTGGTTGTTCTGAACCCTCTGCTCTGATGGTTAGATGTTCTGATGTGGATTTCCAACACTTAAAATGTTAAATACTAGTTTGATATTGTTAGAATTTGTTTCAGTGCTGAAAATGCTCAAATTTGGTGTTGTGAAGGCTTAAAAATGCTCAAAAATGTTTTTAGATAAAGAAAACGTTTTGTTATTAATGAAGACGACTCAAAATTGGCTTTGAAAAACTCCTAAATCAACTAGTGTGGTTGGTTTGTGTCTTTTAGTTTGGATTTATGCACCTTTTGATTAAAAAGGTTCAGTATGCTGAACAAATGTTAGAATTAGTTGAATCTGAAGTAACGGTGTACAGAGGATGTGATATGTATTTTATGATTACTGACACAGTTTGAAAACCTGTTTGCCTTTCATACTTCATCCATAGATGATAATAATAAACCTTGTGTTAAAACAAATCTGAACTTGTAGAAGTAAAATCATCTTTCTGAATTTATGTTCACTTTATTATCACAGTAAGCTGATTTTGGGGAGATGTTTATGCTCATTTTGGACATTTAAGATTAAAAGAAACTATACAATATAGTACTTCCATAAGTTAAACAACATAAAAAAGGTAATAATAGTGAATTGTGGAAAAAAAACAATTCTAAACAAGTAACCAGTGTCTGAAAAGGAATAGGAAGAAATTTAATTTTACGTGATCTATCCTACCTTCTGGTTCTTTCATTCATTCATAAGAACCACATGTTTACAGTTTGACATGTCGTTATGTAAAAAGAACACTAATAGAATGATAGGCTAAAGTCTGACGCAACCAGAGAGCACTCTGGGAAATACAGTCAGCCACATTGTGTACCTTCATGCAAGCCTAGTGGAATAAATATTTATTGGATTGAAAGGTCAAAGAATGAAGAAAAATCAATCACAAGTCATCCTTTAACCTGTGTTCAAAAAAACAATGTGTTGATGGAATAAAAAGAGATGAAATCACCTTCAGTTCAACCTGCTGGTACATCAGTTTTTCTTTGATGTTTTAATTATTTTATTTATGGTGACAATAATACGCTCAAGTGTTAACACTGACCTGGCTTGTTAAGGTTTCTGGACGACCCTAAGTTTCTTAAACTACTAATCTGAAGTGTTTCTTATAAACAGAAATGATGTCATTACTGAATCACCTGAATCAGGATTAGTGGCTTTTAGAGGTGACTTCAGTTTCACGTTGGGATTTTCAGCATCACCATCACTTGCGTCATCAAACTTTCTCAGCCATCTTTTTTACAGTTTGCTAAGATAAAAAAAAAATCTGCTCTGCGGTTAAGAGCCAATTTTCTTCTCCATTTGTAGTTTTGTAGGAAATCACAAGAAAATGTGTCAGTCTACTTTTCTATTGCTCAGATTTGAAAGTTTCACATCTCGTGCTTTGAGAGAAATTTCACCCTGTTATTGGGCTTAATGGTGACAGAACCACTTTGCTAGTTCTGGTCACGGTGTCCTCTCTTGATGAGATCTTCCTTTTGTATTTCAGGTGGATAAAAAAGAGCTCGCTGGCAGAACTCTGCTTCCTGTGCCTGGATACAAGGAGAAAGTCGAGTTCGGGGTCTTGGTGTCTTTCGCTTACAAGGTGGATGGTTCAGGTACACGACCTGGAGCAGAACAGAACATCTTAGCCGAGACACCGTGTGCTCCTTTAATATCCGCGGTCTTTACGCTTCTTGTTCTTTAGATGAGGAGGTGATCGTGGCCACTACTCGTATTGAGACAATGCTGGGGGACACGGCTGTAGCCGTCCACCCGGCTGACCCTAGATATCAGCATCTGAAGGGAAAAACGGTGCTGCATCCCTTCTGTGACCGCAAGATGCCGATAGTGTTCGACGAGTTTGTGGACATGAACTTTGGAACAGGTAAGCTTAGTCACCAGTAAAGGTGACGTGTCTGCAGTTCTCCAGAGAGATGAGACAGACTAATGAAATTGGACCTTTCTCCTCATTACAGTTGTCCTTTTTTTCCCCTCCTGTTTCTCTCCCAACATTTTCTGTTCAGGTGCTGTCAAAATCACCCCGGCCCATGACCATAATGACTACGAGGTCGGAGAGAGACACAATCTGGCCTTCATCAACATCCTAGATGAGAACGGCCTGCTTATTAACGTGCCTCCTCCTTTCCTGGTAGGGTGTCTCATTAGCCTCCTTCCTCGTGCAGTCTGGACATTTTTACCATGACACTAAGAGTCAGGCTTCTTCAAGGAGGTCGTTTCCATTCATTTTCATCTATTCTGTCTTTCCCAAAGGGCATGAAACGATTCGAGGCCAGAAAAGCAGTTCTGCAGGCGCTGAAGGACAGAAGCCAGTTCAAGGAGATCAAAGACAATCCTATGGTTGTCCCAGTTTGCAGGTAAAGTTGGGTTTGTGGAACTCAGTACGTCCGTTTGAGATGTATTAATACTAGTTTTGATCACTTTTTAAATCAATCCATGTTTCTTCTCCACTAGTCGTTCAAAGGACATCGTGGAGCCGCTGCTGAAGCCACAGTGGTACGTGAACTGCTCTGATATGGGCAAACAGGCTGCAGATGCTGTCAGAGAGGGAAGGCTCAAGATCATCCCCGAACACCACCTGAAGACGTGGTTCAACTGGATGGACAACATCAGGTAACTGGTGTTTATACCAAAATAAATCTGAGTGTTGTCCTAACTAACTAACTAGAAGCTGATTTTTTTAAATTGTGTTCACAGCAAGTTTTTCCAATTTGTTAATTCTGTCAAAATGAATAATTTGCATTACAATTAATGTAAAACACAGCAATGTTTTTAGAATATTTTTATTTGAGAAACCATTCAGATATTTAGTCTACAATTATGCAAGACATAAATCACAATTATGATGCATGAATTTGTTGTTTGATTATGTTTATCATTAATTTTCTGTTTTTGCTCACTAATTTATTTACTTTTGGTCCCAAAACTTGATCGTCTAAATCCCAGCGTGGTGCCAGAGTGTTGTTCATACATTTTCTCCACTTCTCTTCCTTTTAGAGACTGGTGTATCTCTCGGCAGCTGTGGTGGGGTCACCGTATTCCTGCTTATTTCATCACTGTCAACGATCCTTCTGTGAAACCAGGCGAGGTAAGTTGATTCCTGTCACTTATGCCGGGGTCTGACAGATAAAAGCTGTCTGCATCAGGGCAACTCAGACCTTCCTTTGATTTATTTCCTCTTTTGTTTTTTCCCCCTCCAGGACATGGATGGTCATTACTGGGTGAGTGGGAGATCAGAGGAGGCGGCCAGAGAAAAAGCAGCGAGCCGCTTCAATGTGTCTGTGGATAAAATTTCCCTCAGACAGGGTGAGATTTCTTTCTTTAGAGTTCTCTGTTAGATTGTTTAATTTGTCTAATGACTTCAGGTTATGCCAACACATGAATTAAATCCTGCTCATTTATGCAGATTAGCTAACTTTTGTTCCTGCCTTTCAGACGACGATGTTCTGGACACTTGGTTCTCGTCTGGCATTTTCCCCTTCTCTATTTTTGGATGGCCTAATGAGGTAAAACTCTGAAGTCGACTGACTTTATACTGACACAAGTGGTGCAGAGGTACGGTCCTTCCTGCTGTAGAAACAGAGCTATAAAGAAAATCTTATAAACTGGGAATACGCCACCTCAGTTCTGAGTTCACCTGTAACTTTTATTAATATATTAAACCGGTTTATGTCCGCTGCTCTGGACCTCTGGAAGTGATCCTTGTAAAATCTGACTTTGAAACTGTCATTTTCTCAGCCTGTTGATAGGTTTCCTTCATGAATGTTGTTTTCGCCTCAGGGCGAGGACCTGAATGTGTTTTACCCTGGCACCTTGCTGGAGACGGGTCATGACATCCTGTTCTTCTGGGTCGCCCGGATGGTGATGATGGGTCTGAAACTGACGGGCAAGTTGCCCTTCAAAGAGGTGAGATTAATAAAAAGCTCCAACGTGATCTAACAAGGTATCAGACTAGCCAGATTATTACAGTTTTTAATAATTCTGTTTTAACAGGTTTATCTCCACGCTGTGGTTCGGGATGCTCATGGGAGAAAAATGAGCAAGTCTCTAGGCAACGTCATTGACCCGCTCGATGTCATTACAGGGATCTCCCTGGAGGTAAAGCTAAATAACACATCAACATAAGCTCAGGCACACCTCTCTGTCTCCCAGTCGGGTTGCCTTTTACATGCTCGCCACACTGTCCCCGTTGGTCCCACAAAGCTCATATTCTTATACAAGCTTTATCAACCACCTACTTCTGCTTTCAACAAGCTTTTATTGAATCCATCAATCTCTGCAGCAGTTGGGAGGAAATTGTTCAGTCAGATGAAGCAGACCTGTCCTCTAGAGGGCACTGAATGACTTGTAGTAAACTGAACTTTACCCTGAATGCTTTCCCTTTTTACACCCTTTTTCTCCCTTGTTGGTTAACAGCTGAAAAGTGATTTTTAATTTTAAAGTCTGAGAAATAATAGCGGAGCATTTCTTTAATCTGTGTGTCCCGTAGGGTCTTCATGCTCAGCTGTCGGACAGCAACTTGGAAGCTCTGGAGGTGGAGAGGGCAAAGCAGGGCCAGAAGGCCGACTATCCAAACGGCATCCCAGAGTGTGGGACGGACGCGCTCCGCTTTGCGTTGTGCGCCTACACCAGTCAAGGTGAACTCATTTATTTTGTTTGTCTTCTGTAGTTTTTTTTTTTTATTACCCAGTGGCTGCATATCAACCTTGACTTTAAAAATAAACACAAACCCCCACATGCAAGAACAGGAGAAATACAAAAGTTTGTATATATATTTTTTGTGCATCTTCCAGGAAGGGATATCAACCTGGATGTCAACCGCATCCTGGGTTATCGTCACTTCTGCAACAAACTGTGGAATGCTGTGAAGTTTGCGATGAAGACGCTGGGAGACAACTTTGTACCGTCAGACAAAGCTCAGGTGGGACCAGATAACAAGCTGAAGAGCAGAGGAGAGACTTCTACACTCTGACAGCTCTGATTTATTCATCACAGAAGTTAGGTTGAATAAATCTGATCCCATTCTGCGTCTTTTCAGCTGTGTGGTGAGGAGAGCGTATCAGACCGGTGGATCCTGTCCAGGCTGAGCGCTGCCGTTGCTCTCTGTGACGCTGGTTTTAAAGCGTACGATTTTCCAACCATCACCACCGCCATCTACAACTTCTGGCTCTACGAGCTCTGTGATGTCTACCTGGTAAACCCAAGAAGCCAGACCAGCTCAAGTCACTTCATGAATTCTTTAGAGCATGGATTTCTTAAATATTTGTTTTTATCCAGGAAAGCGTGAAACCAGTTTTTGTTAAAGCAGAGGAAGACGCCAATCAGAGACAAGCCCAGGTGTGCAGACAAACCCTTTACACCTGTTTAGACGTCGGTTTGCGCCTTCTGTCTCCCATGATGCCCTTCGTCACTGAAGAACTCTACCAGAGGTTGCCACGACGACAACCTCAAACCGATCCTCCCAGCATCTCTGTCACGAATTACCCCGATGCCAAAGAAGTGAGATACAGAATTCTAAGAAACAGATCATTTATTATTTAAAAAATTATTTTGTGATGAGCGTCTTTTCTTTTCACTTTTTTGGAATAAAAGGTGATTCATTTTTTTTTCTTTTCCTGTGATGTTTTTAGTTTTGCTGGAACAGCGAGGAGGCAGATCGTGACATGGAGTTCATTATGACGGCGGTCAAGACGATCCGATCGCTCAGGGCTGACTACAACCTGACAAAGACCAGAGCTGACTGTAAGAGGACAGAAACAGAACATTTAAAATTTAATTCCAGTTCTTTAGCTCGCCTCGTTTTTATGTTGAGATTTTCTGAACCATTTCAAGTAGCTCTCACTTTTCACTGCCATGAATAGAAGTGCTGGAAAGTAATTGCATAATTAACTCCTGCACTCAAAGAAAGGCACTTAGTGGTATTATTTCCACGTTAACCTCTTTTTGATGCACATTATTTTTATGTTGAGATTTTATATATTTCCTGCTTGTGGATATGCTGCCTTAAAATGGACTGAGCTACACATGAGCAGTAAACTAACCTATGATTTACAGCAATCTGCTCTGACTCATTGTGTAAATAAGTTTTGACGCTTCGCCATCTGTCTTTATTTTCTAGGCTACCTTCAGTGCTTAGATGCTGCAACTGTGTCTCTGGTGGAGAAGTACACTCTGCAGATCCAGACTTTGTCTTACTGTCAGGCCGTCACTCCTCTGACAGCCAATCAGCTCGTCCCAGAAGGCTGCGCTGTGGCCATTGCATCTGACAGATGTACTGTCAACCTCATGCTCAAGGTGAGACCCAACATTCAGCCCTGTTCTGCTTGGTTCATTATCATATTCATACATGTTAGTCATCCTAAGCCACAGGTGAGTAAGTGTTCATTTATTTTTATTACTAATTAATCAGCATAATGCCCTATTAGAGCTTAATGAGTTCCAGGACAGAACAACAAAATCCCTAAAATCATAAATGCCACTTATATTATTAAAAGTATGCTTCTTCTTAGTTTCTTCTCCACAGAAGTGAAAATACAAGACAGAAATTTACAGCTGTTGTCTGTCTCTTCCCCAGGGTCTCATTGATGTGGAGAAGGAAGTGACTAAGCTGATGACAAAGAAAGGTGACTTAGAGAAACAGATAGAGAAACTGAGAGAAAGGATGGCTAAGAGTGACTACAAGGAGAAGGTGCCAGTAAAGGTGCAGGAGCAGGATGCAGAGAAGGTGAGAAAAAGAAATTGACTTGCTGGGTTTGTGCAGCTGTAAGACTGAATTTCAGGTAAATAACGTCTTTTTTTTTTTTTTCTTCTTTTTTTTCTCCTCCTCCATAGCTACGACAAAGCCAGACGGAACTTGAGAAAGCGAAAGAAGCCATAGAAAATTTCAGGAAGATGATGTAACGTCTCCTTTTGGTGTTAATATAAATCAGAATTTACTCCCAGATTTATTTTCATGTCATTGTGTTAATTTTCAGCCTGACTGTAGTGTGGAAAGAACTCAATAAAGCACTTAGAACAGATAATAGGATTCAGTAATTCACCAGTAATCAGAGTCCTTTATAACTCCATTTAGGTAAGCACTTGTGATGTGATGAACAAAAAAATCCATCATCTCAAATTTATATTCAGCATATTTAATGGAACACTTAAGAGCAATGTTTTAGGATAGAGATTAATTCAGAAAGAGTGCCCACGAAAGAAAAACCTGAACAGCTTAAACACTTTGGCTGCATTTTTAGAAATGGAAATCCTCTAAAATGACTTTTTTTAAAATTCCTTTAATTATAGCTATGTATCTCTGCTTACATTTGCTTTACAAATCCAGCCAAAGAGGGAACAATGACGGGAGAGAGTAATGGTTTGTGCATTTGTTTAAAACGCATCATTTTAAAAGAGAATAGCTGAACAGAATGACTAAATGCTCATCTTCAAAGAAAATATGTACCATATTTTACATGTTTTTGGCTGCGTGTGAGAACAAAACTCAGTAGTACATTCACACCGTGCCAGAAACCAACTGACCACAGGCCATCCAACTCTGCTGCTTCCCCTCATCCATCCATCCATCTTGTTTTTTTTTACAGTCTCCAGGGCGAGCGGAAATCAGCAGCAGGGAGAGGAGTGCAGTGTGTCGATTCAAAGTTTCTCATGTACTTCCGAGCCTTGGAGAAAGAGAGGAGAGGTGGAGGAGGAATGGAGAATTAGATGTGTGGGAGGGTGAGGAACAGAGGGGGGGGGGGGGGGGGGGGGGGGGGGGGGGGGGGGGGGGGGGGGGGGGGGGGGGGGGTGCAGAGCTTGATTGTATTAGGTTCATTCTATCTGGCTCAGTGCCTTACAAATCTCTCCCATCTCTTAAGGGTTTACACAGGAGGTGAATAAAGCCTAATTTAGAAGGCATCACCAGGGGAGGGAAAGCATAGCATTAGCTGTAATTGATGGCACTCCTCTTGTTTGATGTTAAATGACTTCAATAAGCCGAGCGTGGTGAAATATATTACACCAGTCAACCTGAGAGCACAGGTGAGCTGGTTACTATGGCGACCAGAACAGTTCCTTAGTGGTAATGATGTCTGAAGAGGTAGGATTTTTTTTTTTTTACTTTATTTTTTGGGGGAGTGCAAGCAAAGAGGGCTGTAAACCAACCTAAAAAATAGATGCTGAATTGGTAAAATGGAGGGATTGATAATGTAAAAAAAATGCTAGAAGGGGAGATGAATACAACAAGCCCTTTTAACTAGACAGGAGTACAACTGAGACTCGGATAACAATAGATTAATTCCTTACCAAGAAAAGAGCCAGCTGCCGTCTTCCCTCCAGAGTCATGTCTTCACCTGGTGACATTAAAGAGTGTATCAGACTGCGCGAGCACACCGTGAGACGATGCATGTTTGTGGATCGTGCTGCGCGGAGTTAATTGCTTCTGGTAAATGTGGAAAAAGAGTCTGCGCTTACCAACGCTCCATGGAAACGAGACGTCTCTGTCTGTCTGATAGGACTGCAGCACAGACACACACCAGTCATCATCCACTTCATAACCACTGTACACAGACGCTGCAGAGAAAACCCATTCATACACAAGGTTTAATCAAATATTTCACCAGCTTGAGAGTTTCTCTCATGCACACGCGGATCCACTTACCTTCTCCTAACGGGCTGGAGGCTCCGAGCCACTGCCTGACAACTCTGATTCCTTCATCAGTCATTATTTTGGGATACCTGACGAGGAGAATTACACCTCCACTTACATACGAGCCACTTAACGAGCCCAAATATGCTGAGTGGCTCCTGCAGAGAGAAGGCTGATGCAAGATGTGTGAGTGAGAAATAACTGACCTGAACTGAAGCAGTTTGAGTAAGAGGTTGTTTCCTCTGTTGGACATGATGTCCTCTGGACCCCTGAAAGATATCCAGAGTTAATATAGTGCCACACATTTGATCACTTTAATTTAAACAGCTGTTTAAAGAAATTCATTTCAAAGATTCAGCGTGAAAATGTTTTTACTGGATCAGATCAGAAACAACCACAAATTAAATTCATTTTATTGATGTGGAGACAAATATCAACTTTATACCATCAGATTCATTATTTATATGCATTTTAATACTTAAATGTTATGCTGGGGCAGCTTTACTCATTTATCCTTTTTAAAGTGATTTGCATCATCAATCATTTTATACTTGCAATCACTGCTGCATCTTTAAAAATACAGAATCTAAGATGACCAGAAACACAACTCACTGTGGCTGATTAGCTGAAAGGATAAGAACCATCAACCCAATGGTTCAGCAAAGAGACGCCACATGACCAGTCAGCCAACTCACAATCATTTACTTTTCACAAATGAATGGCCTGCTCTCTGGTCTCTAAACTCTCATTTTTGAAGCATATGTTTGGCTCAGGGTTCTTACACCTTTGCCAAAATCAAATTAAAGCACTTTCAAGATTTTCCAGCATCCTACACTGGTGATGATTTTACACACATACAGTACGTTCATGCTCAAAATGATCATTTCACACCCCATTGTCCCATAAAAGTACATGTTTATGTGCTATGAACAATTTTGTTTAGTATATTTAAGCACTTGTGACGCAGCTGAAACATTTCTTGTTGGGTAACGGGGACTTACGTTGTGGTGATGATTTCATCTCTGGTCCTCCTGATCAGCAGGACTGGTCCCTGGTATCTGAAAGAAGAAGTTTTAATCATTAGTCACATGATCAACGTAAACACAAAACAGTTTCTCTTTTGTATACTAGTGTAAGATTTAGTGATTCACACTTTATCCTCCACCTTACACTCACTTGAGAAGCTGCTCAGCGTTGTTGAGGTTCATGTACTGCCTCACTGTGTGTTGTACCAGCGGTTCTGGGAAAACAAACAAAAAAGGTAAAATAACTTTCTGCTGAATGAGCCTAAGAGCTGTGGCTCAGGACACTCACTCCAACTTTCAGGCATAACTTTGAGAGCCAAAGGCAGGAGGTCATCAAAGGAGGCATCCAGGACTATAGCTTGGACCTCAGGGTATGACATCACTGCCCAGCTAGCTAACAAGGAGGAAAAAAAACGGGAGATTAGTTATTGGAAGAAAATGAGATAAATACCTGAAAAACATTAGGAAGGTTTTATATTAAATCATCTACCTGTGAATCCTCCTATGGACCAGGCATAAACTACAATATCACTCAGCTGGAAACCCAGTTTGTGTATGGCGAACTGTATGACCACGTCCATGGCGTTCGCCTCATTCTGGGGAAACGGCACTCCCTGGTAGAAAAATACAAGTAAACAAAAACAATTACATTACCAACATGTTAAACTTTGAAACCAATAAAACATCCACAGCCTCCCTTCTGATATTCATCAGTCATGGGTGTGTTTGTGCTTCTTGTGTAATACTGAAACCAGATTTTCCACATGCTGGTCTTTTTCCACTGCGGCCCTTGTTTGGACTAAATGATGCACATCATACATAAAATGTAGGCGGACTCTAAACAAAAGTTGCTGCTTACCGTGCTGCCTCCAAAGCCCGGGTGGTTCCAGCCCAAAACGGAGTACCCACCTAGAGTCAACAATCAGAACAACTTGTTTATCAAAGTTCCAGTGCTTTAAAATGTTGCTGTAAAACACACAATTGTTGCAAAGTTGAGCATTCCTCACCCTCCAGTGGCGTGTTCATGCAGCCCACCTCATAAAAGCCTGCGTTGCCCTCACAGCAGATGACCTGTAGCAGATTTTAGAACCATCTGTAAAGTGACAGGAGTTTTGTTGGACCCTGGAACAAGCCCAGGGTGGAAAGGCTACAAATCACTGCTGACATTTACCAGAGTCTGGCCATTCTGGCTCCCATCTCTCCTTCGATCCACAAACATCGTGTCGATCTCGTTCCCGTCGCAGGCCACCAGCTTGTTCCTTTGACCGTCAAACTGACGAGAAAATGTTTTAAAAAAAAGTTTGACATGCAGCTGATTTAAAGTAAATCAAAGCAAGACTATTTCTTCTTTTACCTCTTCTATTAACTTAGCCTGGCCTTGCTGCAGCATCGGCCTCATGGCTTTCTGTAGCAAGCCCACAGACCCAGGATACAACATCCTCCTCCCAAATGAGTGAGCAATAAGGAAACTGCAGAGGAAGACAGATAAAGACACTGTGGTGAAACTGTTATTAGGAAAAACATTTTACAAAAGGAAATTAGTCAAATAAAAAGCCATTTTCTGAAGCAGAGCATGTATCTCTGTTAACAGTGACTAAATGAAACCATCCTGCATTCATCAGATTTATACTTACCCGATGACGTGACATGGTAAAGTGCGAACAGAGTTAAGAATACTGTCTGCTGTTCCTCTCAGTTTGGGCTCTGGCTTCAGCAGAGAAACACCAGCGTTGGATAGTTTCCTTTGACGCAAAAGCAGAGGTGAAAAATAAAACCATTACTCACACATAAACTCATCCAAACCTATTCAGTCTAGCTCCAAGTCAACTGTAACACAAACTGAATGTCGGGAGTAAAATATACAATAAGACATCTGATTTATAAATGCTGTTTAGAACACCACAAAGTCACTTTACAAAGCAAACAGAACAACAAAATCAATAGAAAATAAATTAAAAATACACAATATCAAACATAAAATCATGCAAGTTTGAAAAGACATGTTTTCAAGCGTGATTTAAAATACATTATGTCGATGTAGAAGAGGGTTCTGGAGGTGGGTGCAGAGCGACTGAATGCTCTATTTCCAGTGGTAGTCAGACGAACTCTGAGGGAGATGGATGACCTCAGTGTGTAGGAAGGTATATTGATGTGGATAAGGTCAAACAGGTTGGAAGGAGCCAGGTTATGGATGGCCTTAAAGGTGAAGAGCAGATTTTTGAACCGACTACAGTAAAGAATGAGAAGCCAATGAAGTTCTTGGAAGGATTTCTGGTAACGATGCAGGCAGCAGAGTTCTGCACCAGTTAAAGTCTATTTCAAGTTAAACACTTGAAATAGAAACCAAAGAAAAGAGAGTTGCAATAAATAATATGAGGTGTGACCAGAGAGTGAACGAGTACAAAAGTGGAACTGGGTGTGAGGGTTGGGTGGAGACGATTCATATTATGCAGGTGAAAGTAAACGGACTGGATGACATCATTTATGTGACCTGTAAAGAACAGAGCACAGTCAAGGGTGAAACCCAGACTTTAAACCTGAGAGGAGGGGAAATAATGGAGTTGTCAATAATGAGAAAACAGCTGTCGGCTATTTTGTGCCATTAAGATCTTCGGTTTTATCCCCGTTTAATTTGAGGTGATCCAAGATTTTCAATCAGAGAGGGAGGTGGAAGTGGTTTAGGGTGTCCTTTGCACAGCAGTAAAATAATAATAAAAATAATACCAAGGAAAACAATCAATTATATATTATATAACGAACAGAAGTGACCCAAGAACAGAGCCACGAGGAACACTGGTAGTACTGGATATGACTTAGATTTATGTGCTTTGATCAGAACTTGCTGAGTGCCCCCAAACAGGTAAGATTAGGACCACTTAGAAACTAGTCTGTCTAGTAGAATGGTACAGGTGAGAGTATCAAAGGTCACAGACAGATCCAGAAGGATGAGGATGGTTAATAGTCCAGAATCTGCTACCATAGGAAGGAATTCTTTGGTGGAGATCAGACTAAACTTGTTCAGAGATTATTGCTAAGTAACTGACTGAACCTGGGATGCAACTATTTTTTAAAGTGCCTGTGACTCCATATTTAAATCACTTTATATTAAACAGGTGTAATCTTTGATGCCTCTAGATTAGCGTTGCACCATTATAACTCAAAATACGCTGTAATTATTTCCTAACGAGCAACTCAGAGATCAGAAGAAAGCGCCGCCTTCCGGTTCTGCTGGGTTTCTCCTTATTTGGCAGCCTGGCACTTCTGCTGCAGCAGGGGGCAGTGTTGTCGCGTGAAAGAGAAACGAAACTGAAACTAAACACTACACGGTCTATGGGCAATGGCGGCGGCACTGCCTCGCTCCAGTTGTCGTGAACGTGCATGTGGGCGGAGAATTGACCATATAAGCAAGTCCAGATCACTATGACCTCATAGCGGGCTGGAGTGAAAAAAACTGTTTGAAACCTGGGTCTGAAATCTGGAAGAGCTTCTCACTGGCTGTACTAGGAGACAGATGGACGCCGTTTTTTGCTCTTTCTGGCAGGTTTAAGGTGAGAACTCAACGTTGCAACATGATAGATAAGTCAGAAAACATGGAAACCGATGTCATGGGCACTTTAAAGAATTTTAGAAATGATAAAAACAGTAAATTCCCTGAACTTGTATAGCACTTTCATAAAGTCCAAGGACTCCCAAAGCGCTTCACACTACAGTCAGTCATTCACCCACTCACTCACACACACATTCACATGCATTGAGCTACATTGTAGCCACAGCTGCCCTAGAGGAAGACTGACAGGAGCTGGAGTTGCCGTACGACTACTCTACCTACTGAGCCACTGATGAAACTGGAATGTTAGCGATGGGGTGCTGGATGTGGAAATCAGTAGTAGCAGATTTGAGCAATGAAGAAATAGTACCAGTAAAAAGGGAGGAGTGAAAATAATAGGGATTAATGGTGGCAAAGAGTGTGGGCAGGTTTTACCAAAACAGAGGAGGAAACAGAAGCATACGGTAAAAAACTCACGGGTTGCTGACTTCTTTCCAGCTGAAATCTGAAGGCCAGTACGAGAAGTCGAAGTCATAGCATCTTAGTTTTTTCTAAAAACAAAACAACAAAAACATCTATTATTTTTTTAATGACTAATGATTACAAATAAACACATATATAATTCAAATTCTGAGCACTTTGCTAAATTCAGTCAGGTCTTACCTTATTTGCTGGTGTGTGATTCTTCTTAGCATCCTCAAGAATAGAGATAAACTGAACATACTCTGAGTTCCTCCATCTCCCCAACCCTAAGGGGAAGGAGGTAGGAGGGGAAAGTAAAGACAAAGAGAGTTTATGGGAGGCAAACAAACATTTTACTGCAAAGCCTCCAGAGTGTGTTTAGTATGCTTAGTGGGCATAGGCCTTGTCCAGTGGTCTCAGTGCAATAAAAACATTTTTTACATGCAGAACCTGCATCTGTTGTGTTTTCTAAAGATGAATAACCTGGATTAGGTTGAAAATGTGTTGTCTCACCTCTCAGGCATGCAACTCCTAGAAGACACACAAGCATGGTTCCCACATACTGACTCACTGGAACCAGCTTACTGCTACAGATGTAGCCTGAAAATGAGCAAATTAACACACACAAGCCCAAGGCTAAATAACAAGCACCAATAAAAAAGACTTAACAGTCTAACAACTAGCCTGTAGCCATGAGCATCAATCAATTTTAGAGGCCCAATCATACATTAAGGAGCGACACATGACCTTGGGCAATTAATTTCAACAGATGCTCACCCTCGCCGGATGAATCAGTTGATTAAATTCATATCAATTCTATTTGCAAGAGAACAGGAATTTACAAGGACACACCAATTATTAGACTGTAGTCTTTGGGGGAGAATTGGTATTCAGAAATAGTACACACTTGTAAATGATTCAATGTCAACAATCTTAGTGAAATAAATCTACAAAATTGCGTCAGGCTTATAATAAGAATGTAAAAAGAAAGCACATCATGATTTAAAAATATAAAACCATTTCATTATTTCTTCTCTTCAAACAGCATTTACTGCGTAGAGAAAACTATAATATATATAATTTCAGTCATATCTAATGGAACATTTATATTACAGTTATATTAGTTAATACTTTAGTTAATCATAAATAAAGATGCATCAGTGCTGGATTTGAGGGCTGATATTGATTTCTGATTCCTGTACATGTCAGACCTGCTTATTCTTATTTTTGGCTGATTTCAATTTATCTCAAGAAATTAAAATTAACAGCCTATATAATTTTTTAAAACTTCTTATTAAATTATTATGAATTAGAACCACATACGATCTGTTTGTGATAGTGTAAATAACCGGTTAGTGATGGTGAGTTCACAGACCAGAAAAACATCTGAATTTAAAGTGCTGCTTGTCTATGATCCACAAACAAAATCTTGGAGTTTTAATTGGCCGATCACAGATTAGGCTGATGATGATAAATATTGGTGGATTTTTATTATTATTAAGTTATTTTTAGTACATCTCTAATAATAAAGTCACAGCTAATAAAAATCACAGCTTTCTCTGTAATCATAATTCAAATGATTATTTGGAATTAAAATGTCTTTAACTAATGTGATACTTATATCATTAAAGTATTATTAAAACATATAATGAGGGGAAATTGGTAAAACATAACCAACTAACAATAAAGAAAATCATTTAGGTTTTTGCTAGGTTCTTTTCAGTCATAAAAACACACAATTGTTTGACAGAGGACAAAAATCTTTGAAGGACAATTCATTTTTCCATTATTAGATTAAATTTTCTGTTAACACATTAGCTTATCATTTTTTTTGTCAAGCATCAGAAAATAGTGACAGTCAAATGTCCCAAGCATTCATTCTGTAAAAATGTAAATAGTTCATATTTATACTTTTAAGTAAGTTGTTTCTAGATTTTCCTCCTATTCTGTCATTTAACAGCACATCTTGTACACAGTAATCTCCACTGTTTATTGCACTTTTTTTGATTTAACCTTAATTTACTGATGATTTGTGTTATTTGGCGTTCTTTATCCTTGTTGGATAATTTCTCATATTTAGATTTTGCAGAGATTTTGTTTCCTGAATTTTTATTCTATCTAAAAAAAAAATTTTTAGGTTTATAAGTTAAAATAAACAGCATAGCAGAGATTAGCCTCCTAGTGTTTTTCTGATTAACCATCACACAACCAACCTTTTCTGTACAGGTAGCAGAGTAGAAGAGGAGAGCTGTAGTAGGACAGGGACCACAGAACTGAAGCCTGAAGTGAGAAACCATACACTTTAATCAGATACATTTAAAATGTCTGCCTCTAATAATAACACAAATGTAATACTGACCCAGCCAAGAATGCTGTCGGTGTGTTTTTCCAGACTCTTCGGTCGGTAGTTCAATCCCTGTTAACAGAACAACCCATTTAGTGTATTTATAGCTGAGAACGACTGGCGTTAGCTTAGCTGGTAGCATTGTCATTTAAATATATCTTGATTTATCACTACACACAGTTTTAACAGTGCAAAGGGTTTCCATTTGTTGTTGTTTTTCGTATATTAGTTTCAATATTTTCTTATCTTTTCAAAGTTTTGCCTCAGTTTCATTTTTGGCTAACCTTTTTCTGTCCAAAATGACGGAAACAAAAAGCCATAGTAAAATAGTTAGGCTGATTCTTTACAGCAAATCTTAAACAGAAACAGCTTTTTAAAAAACAAAGAAAGGAGTGTTGTTACATGTTTATCAATTCATTCATTGCAAACTGTCATTTCTCCGGTGTAGACAGGAGCGAGGTTTCAATAACAGCTATAAACATCGGTCAAACTCAACACAATTTCCGAACACCGCGGTTCTAAAATGACTTTAAAATCATGTATCCGTTCCTACCCTCCTGGACGACCTGCCATCAGGCTGAGACTGGTCCGGAGGACGGTGAATTCGTTGAAGATGAGGCCCGAAAACACAGCGGAACCACATCCAGGACGCCATTCTTCCTCTAAGATGGCTACGGAAGCCCGCGCTGACCAGTAATTCCGAAAGCGAAAGCGATATTCCACGGGGTGAGAAACGAGAAACCACCAAATTAAGAAAAAAACAGTTTTATTAATGAAATAAATACATACTTAAAAGTAAACACAAGAAGCTGTGACTCCACATGCTTAAAAAAACTTTAAATGAATATAAACACAGTCAAACAAATAATAATAATAGTAATAATACATTTTATTTAAGGCACCTTTCTAAAAACTCAAGGTCACCGTACATTAAAAACAAGAAATTTCAAAGCATTAAAACAAACATAAAAACATCAATACAGAATATAAACATCAAATGGGTTTTAAAGCTTTCATAAATGGAAAATGAAAATGCCAATAGAGATTAAAACACACACAAAATCAACAGCCTTTCCATTAAGCATTAAAGTTTTATTCAAGTCCCAACTCTGACATTCAGTTGTTTATAGAGGCCTTTGTTGCAGTTGTGAAGTGAGAGAATGTGACAGGTGGATGAGGATGAAATGTGGGTAGGAGATCAGCCCTGACACTGCTCGTATCTGAAAACAGAGAACAAAGACAACCTCGCTCAAAAATCTTTCGTCCCCCAATCTTTTTTTTTATTTTTCCTTAAACACAAACAGAGGCAGCCCACGCAACAACAACACACAGGCGACGGAGCGTTGCCTGTCAGCGTGTGGCGTGATATTGTGCCACTGTGTCAGAGTGATGTTCAGACCAATGTGATTGGTGACTGTGAGGAGAATGTGATAAGTGACAGTGTGAGCACACAAACACACACATAAAGCTCCACATACAAAAGGTGATGCAAGAGTTTTCTCTCACCGCTCCAGTTCCTTATAGACGTCACTGTCTCTTCTAGGCTTCAAATCCTGACGTGGAGGAGAAAATAGAGAGAGGAGTTTGTAAAAATGATGGTGGGACAGTGAAAAGAAGAATAAAGACAAATCCTAGGGCTGAATTTATGCCCCTAGTGTAATGAGATTGATATGTTAATAACACTAGCATAAGGTTAACTTTTTATGGAAGAAGACTGCTATTGAAGGAAGAGGTGTTGACAGCTTAAGGAGAGGAAAAGAAAGAGAATAAAACTAGAGGATGCATGTTACAGAGCTCATCACATAAACACATGGACAATAACTCACCATGTAGACCGAAGCCTGAGGAAGGGCCTGCTGGGACAGAAGAGGGTGCAGAAAACAAGTTCATTAAACAAAAATTGACAAGAAAATGGAGGAAATTAGAAGAAAAATGATGAAAAACACAAAAAGTGTGGTTATGGGGATATAAAAATATGAAAGAGGAGGAAGGAGTAAGAGCGGAATCAATTAATCAGAGGACATGAAGTCTCCTCGTCACCTGTCTGATATCCTCAGGATTCTCGTAGAGGTTTTCTGCTTCACCTGAGTGGACAGACAGTGACTGCTCAATACCTGTGTGCACAAAGAGAGTCTTACAGAGAAATGCTCACACACTCATCTTCAGAGGGAGGGAGAGGGGTGGTGGGGCAGATTCATTACAACAACCCCAGAGGATGTCACAGCCCACATCACTCAGTGGCAGCCGAAAGGGGCCGAGGACAGACGGAACACAGAAAGCTGTCAAAAAATATATCGCCGGAAGACTCACCGCGATCAGAAATGTGTTTCTGTCTCCATAGCAACACACCGACAGCTGCAGCAACCAGGGGCACTGGGAGTAATAAAGCAAAGAGAGAAAGCGAGGTGGTGGAAAGCGGGGAGGGGGTGGTGGCATTGACACTCACTAGAAAAGGAACAAAAAAGAAAAAAAAGTGAGAAAGGACAAAAGAATGAATGTTTCTGAGGAAAGCGCAAATGTAGAACTCCTACAGTGATGAGCATCTGTGGGTAAATGACATGATGGCTGCCCAGGAACTTGATGTTGGTGTTTGAGCTCCACTTTGTTCTTCTGTTCAGGTCAAGAGGGGGCAAACATGTGTCTACGTGAACACTTCAAAATGCATTTTGAGACTGGTTGCGGTTGCAATTTTCTCGACATGTTACATGCATTTGCATCATACTGCTGTCAGTCAAAGACAATGGGTGCTGTGGAAGATGGTGAGGAAATCTAAGCTTTCTCAGGCAGAGTGGGTAGCCTGTAGAAATGCTTAGCAGACATCGATCTCACATACCTCCGGTCTGGACCTTGCTAATTTAGATGAGAGGAAGCAATGCAGTGGTATCAAGGGCACAAAACCACAGGAAACTCCACTTCCAAACAGAGTTGTGTTTACAACTCCTAATTATGTCTACTTTTCCACACACACATACATGCACGATAAAAATCCAGAGATGCTGTTCTTTTTGCTCTCTTGACATTTGATTCCAGCATCAAACTGCCTCCAGGCAATCTCACAAACAATGCAAACAGCAGCCTCTCAGTCAATCCCAGTTGATGCGGTATTGAAAATAACAGGTGTGGCAGGAAGTAAGATAACCATAAGCCTTACATAAGAGCACTATTAGCTCACTGTTGTGCAAAATTTTGCAGGGAAAGTGCACTTTTTTGAAGAAATATATGTTTGCATGAGGATGACATCAGTCTTGCAAAATACACCCAAAGGGTGACAGGAAGCACGGAGCTCTCTGGTGCTGTTTGCTCATGATTGTTGGAGAACAAAGCGATCAGATCAGAGATCTTTAGATTACAAAACAGGATGTATTAAAAATATTTTTGAACAAATCATTCTGAGATGGCTGCTAAATGTGAAGTCCACTCTCACGTCAACATTTCAAATTTTTTTAGGACTGACCCTCAAGTCCCACCTTAACAACCTCGGTGTCACAGCTTTTAGCCAGCTGCAAAATTATCGGTCATTATGTGCTGCCTAGAGTGTAATTGATTGGTGAGTGTGTGTAGAGGCTGCTAATGGAATATTGTGGTGAGAGCTGACCCCAGGTCTGCCCTGCACTCTCCTCCAGGTCGGCTTTAATGCATGCATTATGTTAATTGAGCTTAGCAGAGTGAGGCATACAGTAAATACCCACAGTTTCTTCCATATCTCCATTTTCCCTCCTTCCTTCTCTGCAATTTCCCCCCAAACTCTTATTCCATCTCAAATGAGGTAGGGGGTGATTTATATCACGGTAATTGTAGAGTAGATGGATAGGAAGCAGTCCAAAGAACTGCTTGAATGCTTTTCAGAGGATGGGCAAACTGAGGATCGCACATGATTGCAGAAAATCCCTGACATTTGAAGTATTTTGTGTGCTGCTGAGCACAATGATTGTTTCAGTTTTGCATTCTTTGTCCTGTGTCATTGGTGAAAAATAAAATCTATTATGTAGTGTTATTTTACCTTCTAAAACTCTACTTTAACATTTGCTTTAGATATCCCAAAACAAAAATAATATTATATAAGGTAGGTTTCTGCTTTCTTCTGTTTGGCTTTCTAAGAGCTCATTTCAGTTTTCTGTCAGAGGAAAACACATTTTAAAAACAAGCAAATGTCATCGCTTGTTGTTACATTATTCATCAACTGCAAAAATGTTTGTGCCATCTTGCACATTTGCGGCGTTTGTGCAGTTTGACACTTTTAAGCTGTGTTATGTAGGTCATTCACATTATTTGAGCTCATGAAAGTCTGCAAAAAATGTACTCACCACACATAGGATACACACATATCAAAGTTTCTGAAATGAGAAAACATCGTGGTGTTCCTTCTCTTCTCCCAGTTTTTTTCACGTTTTGCTCTTTTGCTCTGCGTACATTATTCTTAAAGTTTTACTCCCATAATAAGCTCTGAGTCCCTCAGCCACTGTGATGTATTTGGGTTTTGGGAGTGACCTCTCTGCTAAGGGATCCATTTAACCACATCCTCCTGTGCTACCCCACAGCCACCAATACAATAAACTTGAATAATTTAGCTTTTGTGAGGAGAGATGTCCTAAGGTCCCGTCTTATTATATTCACATATTAGCTGGGTGAGAGTGACGAAAAGAAGAAAAAAGGAAGCTCTATATTTATTTTTTATATATTTTAAAGAGGAACAGTCTGAATACATTAAGTCTGTGCAGGTTTTTTATATTTATAAAGTGCTGAAATAAACATGGAATAAGTTAAGCTGCATAAGTTCATGTGAGGCAGAAATGATGACCTTTGACTCCTTTGAGCTACGTGAAGAAGGTTTAACATATGGTATCCGTCAGGGGCCCTCTGTTCTTTAAACCAGAGGATTTCTGGCAGATGAAGTGACCTGTGGTTGGCTTTCACACACCACAGAACGCTTCATAGAGCACACATCCGAGAATTATCCACACTCATGGTTCATTATCCCTACCGAGTGGACAGGAAGTCTGCTAGGACTCGTGCTGCTAATATGATCCTTTTTATCTATAAAAGAAAACAAAAAGAAATCTGAAACAGAAAAATATCTCACCTTCAGGGGGCAGTGTGATAACTTTAGCCGCCCTGATGATCTGGCCGTTTTTTAGCTGCAGGATGCAGGTGTAGTTCCCAACCACGTTGGAGGTGATGGGTAGGGGCAGAGTGGTGCTGATGCTGCCCGGTCCTCTGGAATTCAACACCAGCCGGCGACTCTTATTGTGGTGCTCCCACACAACACTGTAAACCTGGGGCAGCTCCGAGAACCGGCACAACAACTCCAACTTTGAGGGATAATAGCTGATTTTAACTGCAGGAGTGAGAGAAGGATTGGAGGGGAAACGTTAGGAAGAAGAAGGATGAGCTCGGGTGGAACGGGAGTCAGGAGGGAAGTGAAAGGAGTGAGACACAGTGAGAAAGCGAGTTAAAGGGTAGTGTGTGAATTTAGAAAAGGGCAAGGACGGATAGAGAGTAATGAGGGAAAGGGGAAGTGATATGAAAAAAAAAACAAAGAACAATTCAGAGAAGGGTCAAAATAATATGTATTCATTAAAGTGATTTACTGCTAATGCTTTGGTTGACTGTGACTGATGCTCGGTGTCTCATCAAACTGTAATGAGAATCCATCTGGGTGTAATCAAGCTCCGCAGATCCCCACCTCACACGCATGCATAAAAACACACACTTCAGCCTTGATTAGTGTGATCAGCACGGGCCACCCACAGCCTCGGCGGGAGGGCAGCAGGTATAATCACACATAATGATACTTCTAATGAGGTGGGGTAAAAATATATGCGTCACATGATTGGTGAGTGGGCGGAGGTGTGTGAGCGGTGTGTAACGGATGCAGATATGCGGAGCAGGGTGGCAGTGACAGATCGACCGGTCATGTCTGGGCAGCGGTGATGGATGCCAGTGGGGCTGTGATTAGTAAAGCCTTCCAAGGCCAGAATGACAGCTTGCTGTATGGGTTTGAGTGTGTGTTGGCTTTATTTGTGTGTGTGTGGGTTCAAATACACGCTTCTCCAAAATTGGGTGAAAGCTGCCCAAGGGAACACATAAAAATCAACAGGTGCTAAGCCCAATTTTTCTTTGTCTTTGAATTTATGAACAAAGCAATGTTCTCTTTCAGGAGCTATATAGTCACCAGCTTCATTTAATAATGTGACATTTTCCCCATGGCTCCAGGAAATGTTCTCTTTATTTATTTTCCTCAGTCGGAGTGGGCGAATAAGGCTCTAAAGCCAGTAAGAATTTAATGCCTCACTCAAGGACAGTTCAGGAGGGTAAATGATTGCTGAAATACCCCAAGAGACAGGTGCTCTGGTTAGAGGGTGGTCTCTCCAAACATAATTACCTCTGTGGTTGACTTTTAGCTACGGTGAAGACACTTCAATCCAACAGAATAGTTTTTGGAAATATGTGCTTTTCCTCTATAGCTGCAGAGTGTCAATAGAAGGATGCACTGCCCGTGTGCACACTGAAACAGGGGATTTTGTTTCATAAAGTACAAGTCTGCCATGAAAATATCTAAATATTAGTTGTAAAGTTGCTCATTTCAGAGCAATTCTAAAGTCCGATCATGTTTTATTGACTAGAAGTCTCAGTGTGAGGATGAGACTGAGGTAAGACAGTCAGAAAGTTTTCCCCACAGATTTATTTGAGCCAGATTTAAACCGCACACCTCAGGACTCGTGTTACCTTCTTTAACATCACACCTGCTGACGAAGTCTTTCCTCACATGCTTTATCAGTCACAGTCAGAGGTAACAAAGAGATGAGAAAGGTCTTTTTTAGACTGCAGCTTCATGTTCGACAGCGTTTTTGTTTTTAACAAATCAGCTTTTTCATTGAATTTATTCACAGCCGTTGGTAACCTTGTGTAAAATATAGCTGTTTTATGTTTTTGTTAAACATGTTCTGGGAACACATCTGAACTCTTGCTTTATGAGCTGATTGTTTAATATCAAGCAAATCAAAGTGAATGTTTTACTCTAATTTTAGCTTTGGACAAAGATATGCTAAGCATTTGTGAAATAAATCTTAAAAATATTTCACTCTCATTCACAGTTTGTTGATAAAGAACATCAATTTGTATTTTCAAAAATAGAAATTTATCATGGTGTTAAAAACGTTATGATAAAGGTGACATTTTGATTTCTTGACTGATGAGATTTAATAACATCTCAGCAGGTAACATTTGTTTGTCGTGAACTTTTTAACTTGTCAGTGATTCATAAACTTCCTATAATAATTACCTAATTTGGCTTTTTAGATGCATTTCATTAGTTAGTCATAAATTCCAGCTTTAGAAATGTTAAATTAAAAACAAATAAGTGAATAATTCCTACAAAATGAGCCAAGAACAAAATGTTCTTGTACATAAATAAGTCATGTGTCTTTATAAAGTTGAAATTTAATTGAACACCAGTTTTTTTCACAAGTAAGACTAAAAAGTAAAACATAGAGGAATGTCAAATAAATCCATTAAGAAAAAAAACTATTTAAGTATTTAAGTCAAAGATTACAAGAACTTTATATTTATCTATTGTATTTCGATGATGTTTATACTTTTTCTTTCAATTTCTAATTTGAGGTGTTTTGTAAATCAACATTTTCCACATATTTAACACAGATATTAAAATATAAGATGAAACCAAATGAACCTAAACCATTCCTTCTTATTTTAATTTATTACCTTCTGCCAAGAGGCAGAGCTTCTATATGGACTCCAAAAGGCAGACGTAGCAGCAAATAACTGAATATGTGCTTAATGCTAAAATAAAGACTGGGAAATAAAAAAAATATCAGAAGGTTGAACACAATGTGAATACATGGAAGCAAGGAGATGGCAGTGGGGAAAATACTAGTTGTGTGACAAAGAAATGACAAAAGCCAAGGACTATACATCCACAGAGGGTAACTGGGTGAGGAATAGCTGGGTATTACTACGTATTTGCAGATGTCCCTGTGATGGACTGACAACCTGTCCAGGGTGTCCCTTGTCTCTCGCCCTGTGAGTGCTGGGGTTTGGCACCAGCTCCCTGCGACCCTTACAGATGAAGTGGTTCAGAAGATGGATGGACGGATGTCCAGAGTTTCTTTTATTTTGCATCTTGTAGAGATAATGGGAGAGTTGGGCTGTTTTTTCTTCAGCACATCTCAAAGATTCTCAATGGGGTTGAAGTCTAGAGTTCATGGGGGTCAATCCATGTGAAATTCATGCTCCCTGAACCATCTGAGCCCGATGAATCCTGGCATTGCCAACTTGGAATATGTCTGTGCCATCAAGGAAATTCACTATTGAAAACCCCAATCAATCAGCGTTTTTAGGTGGTCAGCTGACCTTATTCTCTGGATTCATAATGATGCTGAACCTAGACCTGACCAACTGCAGCCACCCCAGAGATCACTGTCCCACAGGCTGGTACAGCAGACACTGATGGGTGCATTACTTCTCTCTTCTTACCCCGATGCACTCACCTCTCTGGAACAGGGTTAAACTGGACTCATCAGACCACATGACCTTCATCCATTGCTCCACAGTCCAATCTTTATGCTCTCTAGTGAACTGAAGCCTTTTTTTCTGATTTGCCTCACTGATCAGAGGTTTTAGTTCATTGAGTTCCCTTCTGTTTGTGCATAGTACTCATGCGTTCACTGCTACCATAACCACGATGTCTGCTGTTGATTTTTTAAAACAATTTGATTTCATCAAACATTTATGTGATCACCCCACTATCCTTCCAGTTTTTAACAATGCATTGATCCATTCTTAACTCAGTTTTACTAGTTTCATCAATCTCCTTTGTGTTTTGGCCTTCTGACATGGTTGTTTAAGAAATGAGACGCTCTTCACTGCATCAGTCAGGGTTAAATACATTTTTGACATCTGAAACACAATCATCCGTGCAGTAATTACCTAAAGGGAGGCTCTTACCTATTTGCTTTGTTGAATCCAGGTGTGCCTATTTTTTTTGCAGCTCATCTATACTAAGTGCACATTGCACATAAGCCACACTGCACATCCCCCTTAATATAAACAAAGCATTGCACATTACACATATTATCACCCTACTAAACCTAACAACATTATACAGTTATGGTCTCAAATGGTGCTGTTTAAGTCTGATTGAGGTGAGAACAAAAGCATTTTTAAAGAAATCTAGTTTACAGGACTCTAAACAACCTGCCAGATGGTAGACGCTCCCATTGTTTGTGGAGAATATGTGATGGATCAGCCATATTCTCTGAGCTTGTTCTAAAAACACACTGCTCATAGAAGAGACTGGATTTCAGTTCAGGTCTTCGTGGCTGTGCTAACTAGATGAGCTGCTGGGTTTTTAGTTGTACGATCAGGTTTCCAGACCAAGCTGACGTCCCACATTGGGTTAAACCTTCTAGAACTGCCTGGTAATTCAAATCAGGCTGATGTGTGTTACAAGAAGTTATAAAAACTATAAAACTCCAGAAGTGAATACAAATTTATAAAAAACAAAAAAACCTTCAACTATCCCCTCACGTGTTGCAATACCTTTCAGCACGCTGAGAGTTGTAGTCTGGGTGAAGATGTTGTCATTGAGGAAAACTTTGCAGACGTAGACGCCGCCATCGTTTAGGTCAGGGGTCAGCAGGAAGGAGAAGCTCCCGGCCTTTGCGTTATAGGGTGAACGGGCCGGCTGGATTCTTTCCTTTCTCCTTTCAGTTGAACCCCTCCAACGGTCGTATTCATATATCATGTTCATTTTTCTATTCTTCATGTTACCGCCTCTGCTGTCATTTGGGGGAAGCCAGTGTAGTTGGACACAGTCTCCCTGGACGCTGGGGCAGGTCAGGAGGAAGGGTTTGTAGGCCCGAGTGCCCGTTTGGATCATGTGGTCTGCTGGCGAGAACAGAGACATACGAGAGGACAAAAAAAAGCAAAAAAAGCAACAAAAAAAAAAAGAAGATGAAGAACGGAGTAAACAGCAGAGCTAAAGAGTAATGAAGTGAAGGATGGTGAAAATTTTCTACATTGAGGATTAAGGTTTTATAAGCCGAGCATCACCTCTGACCTTGTGCTCCTCCTGATTAGCAAGCTGCTGACAAAAGACTTTCAGACTGTCAGTGTTTAGAGTTACTTACATTGTTCTGAGCTGGTGAATGAGGCCACTTTGTCAGCTGTGGAGAGAAAAAGCAAGTGAAAGGAACAAATAATGAATAAAACATAAACACATCAACTGTAATATTCACAGGAGGACAAACGGAGTTTCATCGCTGATCTATAGTTTGCTTTTGAATCTCAAAACCGGTTTATAAAAATAAATACTTTAAAGAAATGTAGCTACAAGACTCTTGAATAAATAATGCTTTTGCTGGAGCTTCTAGCTTTGATGCCCACTCACATCCTCTACAAACAACAGCTATTGTGTTCTGTTTCTCTGTGTGTTTTTCCTTCCAGTCAGCCTCACCGTCAACAGTCACGTTAACGTTTGCAGCCAGCACGCTGGTGCCGTTACCCAGAGGGTTAACGGTACAGCTGTAGGTCCCGCTGTCATTTTTCTGGATGTGAGGCAGTTTAGTCACAGCGCCCGAGTTTGGCTTATGCTCGATCCTCATGAAAAGGCCACCAGGTGTTGTCCAGGTGATATCGGTGACAGCAATCGCAGGAGTAAGGCGGCCAATCAGCCGCAGGATGCTGTTCTGAGGGACGGGTGCAGCAGGGTAGAAGCTGACTGGAAAAAAGATGAGAAGGAGTTTATCTCAGTGCTAATTGAACTAATCATATGCAATGCAATAAAAAATCTGTAATTAAAGCCTTCTAGTCAGGATAATAGAGGATATTTATCATGCCAATGTCACAAATATCCATAAAAGTAGAAATAAAATCCAACATTTTTCTCTTATATATTGTGAAAGTTGCCAAAATTAAAGTAAACTACAATAAAAACTTTTACTGGAGTTTAAACTCTTTATCACTACTATCAGCATAAGAGGTTTGGGGTTGTGCAGAAATCATTTCTCTAGTCTAAACTGCACATAAAACATTTGCATTGAACATATAAGTGGTTATTCAGTGACATAAAGCTGATGTAGATTATGCTCAAGTTTAAACAAATAATTCAAAGAACTGAATAAAAGCCCATAAGAACCACAGAAAAGTACTAAAGAGACATCAAAGTGTTGGATGAAATCATGTGGAGTTTTGTCAAATGATGCTATCTGTCTTCTAGCTTCATAAATATACATAAAAATGGGAATTTAAGGTGGAATGTCTCCCTGGAGTGCTGTGCTGTAGAATTCTAAAGCAGCAAAAAGCAGAAACAGCTGAATATTAAACAACTAAACTCATTTAAACACTTATTCTGGATACATCTGGATGTAAATTTATGATTAATCAGTGTAATTATAATTTATGATGAACTGTTATGGTAACTAAATGAGTCTGGTGCCTTTTTTGTTAGAGTTTATAACTTTTTTCAGCTTTGTTGTTGCTCCCATGCAGTGTGTGTTTTTTATTTTGAGTGTTATAATTTATAAAGTCTTAGCAGTCTTGTTTCCTGGTTAAATAAAGGCTCAAACTTTTCTACGTGAGCCTAATATAATTACTGCAGAATGAAAAAATACGGTAAATTGAGCTTGAGGCAAAAATCGTTTTTTTGCAGGCTCTAAATTGTTTTGCAAAGCAAACAACCAGCTATTAGTAACTTATAACATTTTATAATTGGACTGAAAAAAAGGTCATCTTATAAAAGGAAAAAAGACCAGTAAAAAGAAAGAAAAGTACAAATAAGGCCAAAAGGGGGTAAAAATCAACAAAAGCGCTGTCTTTTTAAAAAATGTTATCACAAGTGTTGTTTTTCTCTTTTCTTTGATGTTTTTTTGCTCAACATTGAAGAAAACAATGTTCGTTTTTCTGAGCTTAACTACAATGTGAGTTTAAGGTGAAAATTACATTTTATAAAAATATAATTAAAAGAAACGTCATTTTACATCAACCAGTCACTTTGTTGAGGATATATACTTTTGCCTAATAGATCAGAAGACTGATTTGAATGATTTTTCTTTCTTTTGCTCTCTCACATCGTCTACCTGTAAAGACAGCTAAGAGGAAGATCTTCTCCTTCAGTTTGCTCTCCTGTTGCTTTATTAGACACATGTAGAGACCGCCGTCCTCCTCTTTGGGTGATAAAAACAGAGAGAAGTCCCCTGTGTGCTGAAAGTGACTGTCAGCCAGTCGTATGCTTTCCTTTGAGGCTCCTCCAGAAAACTTCTTCTTTTCGCTGGCTGAGAGGATAAGTTTCCACTCACCCACATTTCCTGGTTTCACCATCCAGTTAATGGATATGTCACCTGTTGGTTTGTTACCAGTGCAGCCCAAAGTGGTTGGCGAGTTCTCTTTAACCACCACAACATCATGCTCATCTAAAGAAGACAGGAAGAGAGGTGTGGCAGAATGAGCTTAAATACATTTTCAACAGTTTGTGTCCTGCTCATAGAGGTTAGACTCATATTATTTTGTCTTGCAATTAATCTAAAATGCAATTAGGAATAATCTTAGTTGTAGGAGAAATTGTTACAAACTTCAAAGTTGTAATAAAAATCACCCAAATTAGGGTTGTGCTAAAAGCTTCTGCAGGTAAATCATGCAAACTGAGCATCGTCTTAAAAAGTTGTATATTTTTTATTCTGAATGTCCTTTGTTTGTTCCCTCATGTTGGCACCTAAACACTAGAAATGCAACACTTTTACAGCAAAAAGGCTGCAACTTTGATGAAAACCTCTAAATAGTTGATCATTAAGATGAACATTTAATACATCACACACAAAGTAAAATTAATTTATAATAAAAAGTTCAATCTTTTTTGCACTCATTATCTTTAGACAAGTCTGTTTTATTATACAATCTAATTCATCTTCTAAATGATAACCTGCTGTTGGAACAAGAGACGTGCATAAATCACCAAAAACAAGTCGCCCATAAACTCCAACTTTACTTGATGTAACGCAGCCAAACATTAAAAAGCTAATCCAGAGATAAAAGTGATTGCTGGTTTTATGTGACTCATTTTCTTGCATATTCAGTCAGGATGATCCATGAATCTTTCAAGCCTAAAAGTGAAAAATGTGGAGAAAATGTGTTGCTGTAGAAACGTACCTGCGGTCTCAATATGAGAGGAAGATACGGCAAAGGAAGCAGCAAGAAAGAAGATGATGAATTCAGATTCCATCTTGCATTAAAAAAAAAGGTTTAAAAAATTCTCTGCACCAGTTTTCTGTGACCTTTCTACGTTTCACCTCAGAATTCAGAGTATTTCTCTGGATCCTACTGGGGTCCCCGACTGACATAACAAAGCTTTGCAGCACATCTTATAGCTGCACAGGATGTGAGGCGTCTAATGGTGCCATAATCAGCAGGAAAACACTGTCATTATTCTAGTCATGTGCATGTGTGTGTGCATGGGGCCGATAATATACAGTTCCAGTACAAATAATCATTTTAAACATGAGGATCATACATATTGAAAATGACTGAAAATCAAGAGTTTTGTGCAGAAGTTTCAATTTATTTCAGAATTTTCTAAAATAACTTTTATGCAAAGTGAAAAACAATGTTTTGATTGTGTGTTTGTTGCACCTTGACCTTCATGTTGTTTTTTAAATAGCTTTGGGTTGAATTCTGTTTCTAACCAACACTCTTAGCAACTTTGGCAGAAATCTGTTAGATTTGTCAGTCAGCAGATCACACATTTTACTTTCATTTCATTTTCATTCCTATACCAGCTGTGTATAAGGGTATATTTCTGTCATAAATTACAAATACTTGCAATATTTTTTTCCAACTGGCAGCAAAAAGCCCTGGTGGCTGATGCTTAAAACTTGTCAGCGTTCTTGCAGCTGAATGCATCACCTTAATTCCTCCAAACATACAGTTTTTGGTATTATAGTGACCAAATGACAATGTTTTTCTCATCTGACTTTTGAGTTTTCCTGAACATTTTGTTCCATTTCATTTGCTGCAAACTTGAGGTGAGATTGAAGGAGCGTTTTTTTCTTACAGAATCTCTCATTCTATTGTGCAACTTGCACTATCTGTGATTGCCACATTGGTTTTAGTCCTGAACCACCAACATTTTTTGGTCCAGGACCAACATTGCAACAGTCCAATCACGTTGCAGTTACATCACATCTCCACGACTCTGGCGAAAGTGCTGGAAATTGCATGATATCAGCTCTCTGTCTGCATCTTTCTGCATCGATTCACAGGCTACAACTGCTAAAAAAGCCTTTCTGAAATATCACACACGCAGTTGACTTATGTTATTATTATTCAAACCTAATGAAGCCTGGCCTGTTTCTCTTATCTATTCAATAATAAAATATTTATTAAGCTTCTTATGTTTTGATGTGTATGTTCGAGACCTTTAGGCTGTGAAAGTAGCCAAAAGACTTCACTTTGTATTCAGTAAAATGTCTTTTTTGTGGGTTTTTATTTAATTTGATCATCACATCCAGAGCTCTTGGTTTCAATTATGTTGAAAATTAAACAAAAACAACAGACTTCAGGAGCCCAGTGGGGCTCACTTCCTCATAATCTTGAAGTAACTTATACTTTTGACATTTTTCTGGAAATTCTGCTTTTTTTTTCTTGACATTTAAACATTTTTCTCAACATTTTGACTTTAATCTTGTAACTTCCTCTTTGTTTTCTTCTCAGTTGCACTAATAGGCTGTCATAAAGACCAGTTTATAGCAATTACAGGTTGTACATTAAACTCAGTTTATTGTCAATAAAGATTCTGGGTGTTTTTTTTTTTTTTTACATCAGCAGTTTCCCCTCTGTGATTCATGGATTGCTCTTGATCAGCTGAACCAACTTATTGGCTGCAACGTGAGCAAAATATATTAAATAATGCATGTTTACGGTATTTTATTAAAACTTAACAAAAGAAACTGAATAATTAGAGCACTGTATCTGCAGATGGTAGTGCAATTAAAAAAGTTATGTACAGATGGTGATGAGGTGGGAAATAGCTTACAGATGGTATAGTACAACAGCGAGACTTTATATAGCCGTTTTCGTTGCACTGACTTTGTTAATCCGCCTATCATATAGGTGTTGATGCTGTGGTTTGAGGCACAGAAGTAAAAAAAGTAAATTTTCATGATGAAGATGACCTAAGTGAATGTAAATTTTTGACTTTGCACGTATAACTTGAGCACAAAGTTCAAGACAATACAGTACGTTGAGGAATTGTGCTGCAGAAAAGTGACGTCAAAAGATATCACAGAAAGCTCATCATCACCATGATAAGAGTCTATAGAGCTGTGCACATTTGAGAATCAACGTGACCTAAAATAACTTCTCATCCTCGAAAAAAATAAAGAGCCATGTCATGTGTGTATCACAGTGTGTGTGTGAAAAAGAGAAAATGATAAGTGCAACAGAAAGAAGGAAATCGAGAGATGGGGAAGAAAATTAAAGAAATAAAGAGTTTGGGTTGACGTGGGTACACAGAAACCCCAAGGCTGCATGTCTTTACATCCCATAAATGTCTTTAATTAAGCTAAAGGTATTATCAGCTCCTCTGAGCACCATTACAGATTTTTTCATAATTACCACTGGGGGTATGGGGGCGGTGAAGAGAGATAGAGAAGGAAAGAGAGTAGATATGTATTGTGGGTGTCTAATGACAAGGAAAGGGAGAAAAAAAAGAGGGAACATGTGAAAGCAGAGGTGCTGAGGCAAATTGAGAAAACTGGGGGGTGAGGAGAAGTGTGAGAGGTTGTTTGAGAGGAAGAGACACAATGTGACTTCAGAGGAAAAAGCCTGTGGCTTCTGATATAGAACGTGGTCCTGTGGCCCCTCCTTTATGGACAAATAATCACCATAAGCCTCCGCTCTGTAATGAATCCACTGCCAATGAGCTAATATCTGTTAACTATCCGCTTCATTATCACTGCCACAGAACCCTGGAGAGCAGGAGGATGGAGGACGGGACGAACAGCAGGGAGAAGTGAAGGACGAGTGGACAAGGGAAATTGAATGACACGGGGGGAGGAGGAGAGGGAGGCTGGAAGTGTAAATGAAGGAGCGGTTATGGGTTGTATGATGAGGTACAGTGTGAGTAAAATGAGTGGTAGCACGAAAGCAGAAGGTGTGAAGATCGATCTGGTATGGGTATGAAAAATACATGAGTATGAGGAAGAAAAGGGATGAAATCCTGCATTTGGTGTTACTCTGTATAAAGCTCCTTATCCTGCCATGAATATATTTGATTCAGTGTGGTCCCTGCATGTTTTCAGCAAATGCATTAAAATTTATCCAGACTGCTGCAGATTCTAACATTTCCCAATTAAGGAAAAAAACAAACATCTGCTTTATCCAAATGACAGTTGCCTCGCTGTGGGTGGGAACAGAAAGAAAAAATTGTAAATTTCTCCATCTTTTAAACAAGTGAGTCCAGTGGAAGGAAATGTATCGACTCCTAATTTGCCGTATCGATGCAGAGCCTTGGCTGACCTTTGATTATAATCAGTCTCTTCAGAATTTGCACCTCAGAAATCTGGATATAAGAAGCGAACACTGGAGAGGAAACGAGAAAACAAAGCAGGCAGCACAGTTTAAACTGTGTGACTTATGGAGATGTAATTACATCGACTGTAAAACACTTGGGTGTAAGGATTAAGCCTGAACTAGATAATTCCTTTGCTAAGCAACTACATTTCAGAACAAAATAGAGCAAAGTGAATTAGAAGTTATTCTCCAAAAAACAAAGAAAAAAAAATCATCATCATCATCATTAGTTTGCCTGGGTGTGTAAACAGATGCAGGGGGGAGAAGCTGTTTACCTTTGATTTGATTTGCTTTTGCTGACTGCCACAGAATTTGTATTTTGAGATTCGTTAATGGCTGTTTATTGATTTTTGCATCCGCCTGTCAAGGAAATTACAGGAACAGAGCTGTGTGGGGAACCCAACAGCAGGGGGCGCAAGAATCATCTGTTTCAACAATCAAAGTTAAACTGTTTTCTGCTTTCTTTTGATGACATTTATCTAAATAAATAGCGTTTGTGTGACACTGTGGGGAAAAAGTCAACCCAGAAGGCTCTGACTAAAGAGTTTAGACTAATTTATAATGAAAAATAGGCGTTTTTTGTGTAATTTGTGGTTTCTTGGGAAAAAAAAAATCTTCCTTCAAAGTGTGAATTTTCAGAAGCCTTCTCGTTGACTGAACAGGTTGTAAAAAAACCCCGAGGTCGATCTGAATCATATTAATCTGAATGTGGCTTCAACCAACACCTGCTGATCAGTTTGGGTCCAAGTGGAAGCTGGAGGAAAAAACTGCTTGTGTCAATTTCAACAAGTTGTTCTCCCTCACCCTCTTCCTCCTCCTCCTGGTCCTGCGGTCGCTGTCCCTAATTGGTTTTTGGGACGATGACATCACCCGGTCAGTCCCACACGCGGACCGTCGCGCGCTCTCTCACACTTCACAGGGACTAGTTGCTGGAGCGGAGCCGCCGCGGCAGCGCTTCATTATCAGGGAGGAGGAATAATTCACCTGTGTGCTGCCAGGACGAATTCTCACGGATTTAAAACAAAACACAAACTCCTTCTGCCTGAAAGGCGCACAGAGGACTCCGCTCTCCGCTCGTCTAGAAGTTATTCTTTACCTTTTTTTTTTGCCTTTATTGTGAGACTTTTTAACGACACAGAGGTGACTTCCATTTGAATTCGATCCCGGAGAGACTTTGTGGATCGTAATGGCGAGAAATGATGCCCTGAATTGGCCCGACGGCGCAAAAATGCTCGGACTTCTCCTCGTCGCTGCGTCGATACTTCTCCAACACGGTGAGAAACTACTCCTCTGCTTTTTAAAACCCCTAAAATACATCGTTTGAGTCCGTTTAATGTAAAACAAGGCTAGGTAATAGAATATGTAACCTGAGTAACACCTGTCAGGCAGGTAATTTATAAGCTCGCCCCTGTTTTTGGTGTTTTTTCCACATATTTTATCATGTAATTTGTTTGAGCTTTTATTAGATACGATGATGTCATAGATACCTGATTGTGTTTGAGTTTTCAGTAATCGCTGTTTGACCTGAGTTTCGGTGGTGACTCAGCTTTAAGGTGTGGCTCTGACACACAGGTGTGTGGAGGCTGCTGCGCTCAGTCTCTTCTCTTAAACCTCCCTCCCTCCCTCCAGCCTCTCTTCTCTCCCCCTCTTTCAGCACATCATCATCTATTAGTTACAGTTGAGTTGATAAAAAATGGACTGAAGACAGCCCTAAATGAACTCAGAGGGAGTAACAACTGGAACTTCATCACGGTCTAAATGTGCTGATGACAAATCGTTCAGTCCCAGGTGCTGCGTTTATTTTTATTACCTCCCACCAGCCAGTTCTGTGTGGTAACTTTGCTCCTAAATAAATGATTCAGGTGTTTTCCACTCCCTTCAGCTGATGTAGCATACAGGTACGCCACTCCTCCCTTCATTTAAAGGAAGAGGAAGGAAACAAATATTTTTGGTATGCAGTAGAGCTGCATTTGCATATTTGTGTGTGGCATGAAACCAGTTCATCACTCTTTCCTTTGCCTCACAAGGCCAGCTATTTGTTTTCTGGTGTAATTGGGGCAAGAATGTAGGACTCGATCTAACGTCCCTGGCAAAAGCTACAGGGGATGTTTCCTTTTTTATTTCCCACCAGTGAACTATAATGTGCTTTGTTGTGCTGTTTTATATAAATCTGGATTCTTAACAACAGACATCTTTGAGTTATTTATGCATTGAGCCTGTTTTGTCCAATTTTATTTAACAGCACATGAAGGGCACTTGGAGGGAGGAGGAATAAGGGAATAATAAAAAGGCTTAAAGGTTTCACATATTTCTGAATACGGAAGAAGGCAGGGATCAGTTTGGACAAGCAGAACCTGCTTTAGTTTTGTTTCACTGGAGCTCTGGAACTTTTAGTTTTTGCTTCCTGTGAAGTTATGCAACTTAAACGACTGAAACTTTGATTTTTCTTTTTTTTTTTCCAGCTTAGGTTTTCACACACCTCTTCTCTCAAAGTATTTTGCAGTTTACTGTAGTTCAGTTTTTAATAATAAAATCCAATATAAGAGGTTTTTAATCAAGCTTGACTTTTGTAATAGTTTTTTTGCATGTAAACTTTAATCAAACCAGGCAGGTGGGCTTCTACTCTAAGCTCTGAAATTACTCTGTAATTCCACCCCCACTCCGTTACCATTCTACTGCACGTAGATGTAGGTCAGAAAAGCTTGGCCCATCACCATGGAGATGTTTTTATTGGGAGAAGGGTGGGATTTGGGTGAGGGGGAGTTTGTGAGTGGCGGGCTGGGGGGTGACGCTATGGCAGCATTGTCTTTATGGCTGAGTAAGCTGTGTGTGTGTGTGTGTGTGTGTGTGTGTGTGTGTGTGTGTGTGTGTGTGTGTGTGTGTGTGTGTATAGGAGGTGGCTGGTTGGTAGCTGCCTGAGAAACCAGTAGACGTGTAGGGTCAGGATCAGATCTGCTCCTATAAGCCATTATTTTTTCCTTTTCCCTGTTTGTTTGTGTGTGTGTGAGGGAGAGATGCAGCACAGCTCCTTCATATGCAGAGTTGCTGTCGATGACTCTGACCGGTCGGTTTCGAGGAAACAGGTGGATCCTCTGCATCCTGCTGCTCTGCTATGCAGGTCCATGGCTGAGTTTCTGGACCAGCTGGAAAACTCAACAGGCAGAAACTGATTAAGACTGGAGTCACCCCCGCTTCCCCTCGTCTCTCTCTCTCCCTCCACCCGCCAGTTGAAACTTCCCTCCCTCCCCCACCTTTGCTGTCGAGTACACAGGGGCCTTGTTCCAGTCTTTTTTTCTTTTTTTTACTCTACCTTTCATTCTGTCCTGTCCAGTGCTTTTGTCTGAGTGATGGTTGTGATAGGATCATTCAAATTACCCCATCACCCCCTCCTGCCCTTCCCTCTCTTTAGACTCGAGGCTGTCCTGTTTATGACAGGAACGACATGCACCGCAGACGGACTGGAAAGATAAACTACACGTGACTTTACCCCAGTCTGTCACTGCGATTGTTGGATTGGCTGCAGGAACTGTTATATTTATTTGTATTTTTCCTTCCGCCCTGCAGCCATACCAACAAGCATGAAAAATTCTTACCAATGATTTGAAATTCTAGATGCTTCTTAAGTTGTTTCAACATAACCTGCTTTCATCCCCCCCCTCACACACATGCACACACTGTTTGGTGTCTCTAATATAATGATATTTCTTTTGGCAGTCCTCTGTGTGCAATAGCTCAAACTATTAGGTCTAACTACTTCCCTCCACATGGTGTGAACAGCCTAGTCCTGCCAAGCCTCAGACCATTCATCATCAGAACAGAGAAAGAGCACTGTACTTTGTCCATTAAGAGGAATGTAATTCATGAATCATGAGAGGAGTTTATTTTCTGTTTGACTAGTAAAAATAAAAGTATCTCATTAGTCCCAGTAGAGCAAGTCTTTCTTTTTTTTTTTTTGTTAATAGCTGTCATGGTTTGGTCCTATCGTTATGTAAATGAGCTGTCCGATCCTCTTTGCACCGGTCCTGTAAATGTCAGAAGGATTTTGAAAAGGTCAGCAGTGTGTATCTGTGCGTGTGCAAGGAAGACGCGTTTGGGATGTGATACCTTCTAGTACACACACACACACGTGCGCGCGTATACATGCAGAAATTAAAAGGGAATTCACTGTTAAAACGACATATCAATGACCTCCTTGCAATCACCATTATGATTCTGTTGATTTAGACATAAAAGGGCGCTTGAATTTATGACTTAATGGAGATGTGCACGTGATAACGAGCCATTGCGTGTGTCTCTGCATGAATGCTTGTTGGCAAATGTGGCTCCAATAATTCTTAAATGATACATTTTCACATGTTTGAAGGAACTACTTGGCATTTCACCAAATGACTCTACTGACTTGGACATCTTTTTATGACCCCGCATTGTGAGGAATCTTTAGAAATGACGCGTCTCATTTAACAACATCCAGTGATGGATGGAAAGCTGTTTAACTGAGGTGTTGGAAACATTTTAGTGAGAGGTCTTTTCGTTTCTTTATGGATGCTCTCTTTGTTAGATTAATGATGGTGCTCAGCAACTTGCAGGATTTTTAGATGTATAGATATTTCCATTAATTAATTTTTAGTTCCTTTGCTCTGTAAACATTTCATTACCAGTGGCCAGAAACACAAACAATCTATCAAGTTTATTGTTGACTTGGCAGATGTTAGACTGGGTGGATGGGTCTGAGGAGGGGGAGCTTGACGAGTCTCGAAACCTTTATTTTTTATTTTTTTACATTTTAGCTCACGTATTTAGAGCATAAACATAAAGTGTGGATGTATACAGTGTTGTATGAGGGCAGTAACCTGACACTGTGCTGTAAGTCAGCTGACAGTTCAATAATAGAGGGGCAGTGTTGCATTAGGAGGATGCTGCATGTTAGCATTTCCTACATGGATTGAAGTGTCTTTTTTCATTTGCAACCATGTCATCTTCAGACCAGAGATCTGAGGATGAACCTTTTCACTCTAATTGATTCCTTAAGGATGTCTTCTGTAACTTTTCTTCTAATGAAAGCATCTTTCCTGCAACAAAAAGAGATCCTAAGCCAGAGGCTCTGGGATGGATCTGTTCCTTTATCAGCTCCCCCTCCCTTCATCTTCCCCCTCTTGCCTGTCTGCCTGCATGCAGGACGGATGGTGATCTGTGTGGAGGTCACACCGAGAACCCCCCTCCCCTTGGGATGTTTATCTTGGACTCCAGTGTTTCCTGACTGTTGGAGTCATTCCCATCTGATACAAAGAAAAATGAGCAGAAATGCTCCTCTCAGAAGGAATGCCAAATGTTATTAATATGAATGGGACCGCTGAGGGCTTTCCAAAAACGCAACGTCGCTCGGGTCGATGCTTCTCTTGGCAGGAGGTGTTGGGTCAAGCGGAGATCTGTACCAAATCTGTGCTTACACACACATATTGATAGTGGTCAACTGCAAGAGACCATTCCATAATGTACTGTAACCACCCACGTTTGGAGATAATGGAGAGTTTTAAGACTATTTGCTGGGGTAGCATGCCAGGGCTTATCTTACGGCAGTATTATGCATGAGGCTTGCTTTATTTTTCAGTACCCAGACATTTCCACACCATTAGTCAAGAACTCTTTTGCCAAGTATGCTTTCCCCCCCCATCTGCATGTTTCTAGCTGGAATTTAGGGAGGATTGCAGGTCAAACCCATTCCAGATCAGCCAGTGTGGAGAATGAGCAGTAATTTCAATTGAAGATCCATTGAAGGATGGCCAAACTCTTTAAAACAAAATCTTCTTAATTAACTAGACTTGGGAGATGGCTGTCTCCGTGACCCTGCTGTGGAGAAAACATAGGAGGAGCGGGGAAGGTGGAGCGGTGGGTGGTGGTGGTGTGGGGGTTGAGGATGTCGACGTTTACAAGATCCTCACCGCAGCACGTTAGCAAAGACACTGAAGGAGGATTTCAGAAAACTGCAAGGGGGAGTGAACCGGAGAGGCCGAGAATTATCAACTCATTTGTAATTTAGTCGCCTCCCTCCCCTCGTTTTCTCTCTCTCGTAAAGCATTAGACACGTATTTAATTGCCGAAGAGCTTTTCATGGAGACAGTAAAGGACTGCTCGCGGTAACCTCTTCTCTTCTTATGACTGCCACGTGGCCTTTACCCTCCTCCTCTCATCTTTCTCCTCTTTCTTCTGTCTTCGCCACAATTTTTTGTTCTTGAAGCCCTCCCTTCAGAGCACTCAGCAGATTTCTATGCAACTAAGAGCTTAGGCCCTTGACTGTGTCCTCTTGGGTGCGTCCCTGCACACACACACACACACTTGGACACAGCTGCTCATTAGCAGTCACCTTAATGTATCTAAATGTAGTTTGTGAGGTGGAAGGTGGTTTGCGTTATTGATCTGGTATTGAATGGTGGATGATGCAGTGCCCTTATGTGATATTGAAAACATTTAGGGCTCGCTCAACAGCCCTATGAGACATTGCTTTCCCTCCTCTGCTAAATCTCTCCCAGTGTCCTCTCTGCCCCCGCTTTGTGAAACGTCGAGCTGGTTTTTGTCACCCTTACAGCTCCTGCAGCCGTTTTCACACATTTTGGTTCGTTTGCGTTACCCGTCGACACACCTTTGCATACCACCCCAAATGCGGGTAAATATGGATGCGCCGCATCTCCATCGCACCTGACTTTGACAAGGTCATGTCCAATTCACACTTATCTGGAGGTTGTGTGGACAGGTAGGCTACAGGAGGAAATTGAATTTGCTGTGACAGGTCTTGTCAGGGCTCTGGGAGCTGGATAGAAAGTCGCACGCTTTAAAACCTCATGCACATCGACCATTTTCAATTTGGTTATAGCTTTCCCTGTGATCCTGGGACTCTTATCTGAGCAACAGCAGGGTAAAATTACACACTGTTATGGGTAAATCTCAGAAATTTGAGATAAGGAAACTGATTGCACAATTGCTGAGGTAATACACAACAGGCTTTATTTATTACAATGGCATGCAGGGAGTGTTCTTGTGTTTCACCAGATGAGCAGCTGTTATGATCCTACATCTCTATCTCACCACTCGTGTCTGACTTCTTGGTTTAGAAATTCTCAGTGAAGCTGATAAACAAGTTTCTGAGACGTCATTAGTCCCCGGTTCCTTTAAATGGCAGCATCATTTAAATCCCCGACATCACATTAAGGTCAAACGGAGGCAGCAGGTTTATTCAGTTATCAGCCGGGTGTTTTGTCAACATGGTGTGCCAGGGTTTGTTTGGATGTGGCTCTTCGGGGAGAGCAGGTCCTCCTTCGTTGAAGTGATTTGTCTCATTTGCTCAACTGATTGCCTGCTCACTAATGGGCCACTTGTTTCCTTCTGCCACTCTCCCCTCTGTCACATTTGTGTCTTTGCTTCCACTCTTCCATCTTAATTTATTCCTTCCTTACTTCTCAGTCTTTCTGTTTACTCGTAATGCTCCAACTTCCTTCTCTCTGTAATTTGGTCTGCATAATTGATCCATCTGCTCAGTAAACTGCTGTGCCTTACTGTATCTTATATTCCTCCTCTCATCTTATGTTTTTGCTTTCCTTTTTTGTTTCTCAGTCATCAATCCCTTGTTTCTCTCTATAATTGGATTGTCTGTAACTTTCTTCCTTCTTTTTTTGGAGGGGCTCTCCATTTCCCTCTTCTACCCTTCTGCAGCTTTCCTCTCCTCCCTGTGTCGCTATCCAATTCCCCAGTTGTCTCTTCCACCTATATCAGTCCCAGGGTTTCTTTTTAAGCCCATCCAAACTGCCTTTGCTGCTTTCCTTCTCCTCCTCTCATTTGCTCCCTGTCTTTAGGCTGATAATACCTCCTCAGCACCCCCCAGCCTCCCTACAGGCATTTGTCTTGCAGGCGTCTGTACCTTCCTAACGAGATTCTCTGTTTTTCTTTCTCATCTACACATCAATCATTCGTTCTCTTGTACCCTTGTCTTTTGTTCTTTCCCAATGGCCAAAAACACCTCCTCCCATTTCACCCTGATGGGCATTTTTAAAAAAAAAGGTTAAGTTGTTGTGACACTTTTACACCGTCTCACCCTCAGCTCGCCATGTCTAACATCCTCTTGCAGTCCACAGTGTACACGCAACCATAAACATGTTTGTATTTTGGGATTTTAGGCTGATTTGATTGTTGGATCATCTGAAAATGGAAAAAGGGGAAGCAGCAGAATGAAGCCAGGTGACTGAGAGCAGATAAAGTGGGTAAAAGGGTAAAATAGGGAGCAGATGCAGGATTTATTTATTTTTAGCGAAGCCAACCTGTCGTACAGTTTTAGGATCAGGTTGAAGATGTCCGTTCCTCTGTTGCTGGATGTTTTTTACACACTCCTCATCCGCTGCAGGCGGTAAGCTGATAGCTTGACTCATCTAACAAGAATCTCACTCTGAAGATAAAATGGGATTAGGTTTGAAAACCTAATTCTTAGTGTGAGGAGTAATACTGAGAAGTACTGTAACATAAGAGCTTTGTAAAGCTGTACTTTGCCTGCTTTTTTTTTTTTTTTTTTTACAGGTGACAATAAAAGTAAATATAAACTTCACATTTATCTCTGTCATCTATATGGAAACACGGTACTTCCTTGTTGACATATAATGCTATACTTTGAAAGCTAATGTATCCAGGTGTTATTTCCTCTAAATACTTCAGTTTTCAGCCAATCAGGAGCTGGTTCTAGAACATTACCTTTAGGGTTGCTCAGCCCCCTGACTCAGCTGACGGTGGCTCTTGGTGGGAGCAACAGGGCGGCACTTTTAGGATGTTTTAGAATAAGCTAATATTTTCAAACAGCTGGTTCAACAAAGATTAATCTGTTACTTTATCTTCAACTTGCACTGACATGCAAACATTACACCCCCCCCCCCCCCCCCCCC
>SSNR01000025.1:516570-560537 GCA_006937965.1 Callopanchax toddi
CCCCCCCCCCCCCCCACACACACACACACACACACACTCACACATACTCCACCGCCTTGTGCTAAATGAGTAGTTTCACCGGGAAATGCTGATATGTTTCTTGAACTCTGGGTGTAGACTGAATCAGATAATGTAACCTGAGAAAGCTCAGCGTGCTGTGATTAAAGATATGAATAAAAGACATGAGTCTGCTTTTTTGTCGGCATGCAAAAAGACAAAAATGTAGAGCAGCCTTTATTAAGTCTAACCTTATGAAGCCGTGGCATTAAGGAGGTCAGTGTTTTGTAAACCTTTCAACTTTTGACCCACAAAATAGCTGTTAATGAAACTTGTGGCCCCAGACATCATTTACTGAAGAATACAAATAATGTTGAGGCAGTGGTTTTTAAAAATATATTTAATTAACCTTTTATGTTTAGGGTAAATATTATACATTAATGTAAACAGTTGAAAAAATGTCTAGTTTCTTTTGCAGTTTTTAATCTTAAAGCCTCTGATAATTTAGCCACACTTTCGTGATCAAAGTAGAAACAAACTGAGCTCCACACTTTACTGCAGACACGTTTTGCTAAACTTTGCATTCTTTATCAGTCTTGTTGTTTTTAGCGAGCGCTGACATTTCTTTGTGGTAACTCGCGTTTCTCAGCTCCGCCTTCCTGCAGAACCACTATTGATAGACAAACTACAGTAGAAACTTTCAAAATAAAAGCAGATTTCAAAGTAAAAACGGCAAGAGGTTGATTAAATTTTGATAATTAAGTTGCCTCATAAAACCTTTTTAAAAGGAGGTTTAACTGTGTTCAAATTAAAACCTTTTCTATGCGTTTGTCTCAAACTGCACCAGAATATAAAACCTCCTCTTAACATTTACAGAAACCTTGTAAACCCAATGCACTCTCACAGCGGGTTGTTTGTGTGCCATTGGACAAAGGTAAACCTCCCTGGTGACTCATTTAAGAAGTATTTCCTGCTTTTTGTTCTCAGACGATTTTGCATATTTCTAGAACTTCTGTCCTCTGTTACTAAAAGGAGGCAATTGTCCAGTGCCAGGAAATCAGAAATGTCTTATTGATTAGTTTTACTGTAATTAAAAATCACATGATACCTTAATGCTGCCCTAATGCAGAATGAACCTGCTGTAATTTGTTTTCCTGCTGCGTATATATTGCATTGAGGAGAAAATATGGGAATGAGTTGAGATTTTCAGAATCACTTTAATGTCATTGTAACAAGTACAACGAAATTGGGTGCAACCCCTACTCAGATCAGGTAAAGAAAGATCAGGAAAAGAATCATAACAGAAGAAATAAGATTTAAGATATATACAAAGTGATAATTTACAGTACAGATTAATACAAAGTGTTTATGTAAAAAAAGCATAACAGACATTGACGAGGAATATGATGCACATGATATTGCACATGACTTCTCGAGGTAACAGGGCGCTTAAAGTTGCCAGATATTATGTGAGATTCAGTGCCCTGATGGCAACTGGGTAGAAACTGTTATTTAGTCTTTTGGTCCTTGTTTTGATGCTCCTGTATCTTTTTCCTGATGGCAGGAGTTAGAACAGATGTTGGAACATTTTCTACTTGGAATCAAACTTTTGAATGAGAGGTTTATCGGGAGTTATTTTGTAGCAGAGTTCAAAGAAGAAACAAGTTTTCAAGGCATGTATTTTTTGTATTTTCCCTTCCACTTTTTGAAAAAAAAAAAACCATTTTAAAGTCACAAAAGGAAATGAGTGTTATGGCTTCTCTCCTCAAGTTATTTTTGAAGGGAAATTGAGTCCTTTCATTCTGCAGCTGACTCACTATTAAAGCATTGTATCAATGTAAGATGATAAGACTTTTTATCACATAACAATGCTGATATAAATAGAATTGTGTAAAGGTTTCAGCAATATGGTAAAAAATAATGGATATGAAATGCCTTCAAGACAAAAACAGCTCTACCTTTATATAAAAGGGACACTTTGTCCCAACTAAACACTTTCTCACCTTTTTTTTGCTCATCATTCCTGTCTTTGTATCCAACATGAGATACAGTCCTCTTTGTTGCAGATTCAAATGATTAAACAAATAGTTGTGACTACAAATCAAATGGACTTCTGTCAAACCAGTTTTTGGTCTGTTGGTGTTTTTTTTTCCCGTTCAGAGCTCAGATACTAAAAAAAAACCCAACATTAAATGTAGTTAAAATGCATCCCACATAAGGGACATCTTCCATAACGTGTGTGGTATTTTTAATAGTAGTCATAAGGATTGAGAGAATTGCCCAGTATATGAATCTGCTGTACAAATGGCAGTATGTTTATATAATTATTGTTTCATTAAACCACCTACACTTTTATTCTCCCTTTTTCTGTCCACCTACAGAAAATGATAAACAGCTGGTGTGAGATACTTTTGAAGGAAAAATATTTACTGATATTTTTCTAAATGCTGATTTCTTCAGTTACAACAGTGCAAATAATAATAGTCTTTTTCCTTTTTTCCTTTTAGAATTTTCAACTTAAACAAATATTGGTCTTTATTAGAGTTCACTTTTGAAAAACATCAGCATGTTCTGGATCAGACCCGTCTGACCTCATAACAATAGATTATAAACGATGTATTAAACCTATATGTGGGAGATACTTTTTGAACAGCAGAAACCTTATGTTGGTTTTTTTGTCAGCTGGCTGCTGCTGGACATAATGATGAACTTGGTGTTGCAGAAAACAGAACCACCATTGTTCTCTGTCGAGTCTGGAGACCCTCCTCTTCCTCCTTCCTCGAGTTATGTCTTCCATTCCCACTAATCCAGGTGAATCGAGAGAGTCCGTTGAAAAGGCCATCTATTGTCCTCTGCTCCCCCGCACCACACCTGTATCAATAGACAGACCCGTCTTTGAGGAGTGACCCTAGAGGAAAAGTGGCTCTGTAACCGGAGATGATTGGGCAGTTTCTCCTGAAATTGAAGCTGATGGAGGGGTTTTTGTGCCAGTAGATGGATGGCAGTTTTCTTTTACACAAGGTGTTTGGTATGCTCCTTTTTTAAAGAGCATTTTTTGTACAGAAATCAAATATTTACTGGTTTACTGTGTGCATATTCATGTTAATACTGTGCAAGATTCATGCACTTGCTTGTTACTCTGCTGTCTGCAGATTTAGCCTCATGTCTTTGGGAAGGGAATGTGATGAGGGAAGTGAAGAAGCATCTTCTCCTCCGACTTGTCACCAACACCCTCCGGGTGTGTGCTCGCACCGTCAGGTTGCTGAGAGTCATCTCCTCACTGTTCTTTCTTTTCCCCAAACCTTTTATTAGAAACACTTTACCCACTGTCCTTTTACCCTTCTTTCCATTTTTCCTTCCCTTGCAAGAACCTTGTGGCTGATTCGTGCACCAGTGATTCATGAATTTTTCTCAAGCACGGCACAGTCATGCTGTGTGCACGCACGAGTGTGTGTGTGAGTGTGGAGTTGGAGAAGAAGTCTGATTGCTGGAGGGAGGGGAGGAGGGGAAAGGCAGAGAGGGAATGTGCTGTGATGCCAGTCGTGATTAGAGCAGTGGCACTCGCCGCTTAAATACGCATTTAAATAGATGCAGCCTGAGGATGATAAGGTGGGGGGAGAGGTGAGGAAAGGATAGAGTTCCTCTGCTAATGTAAACTAACACAATTGTTCTGGTTTTAAATAGAAGCCCCTCCGGCTCCTCCTACCAACTTTCCTTATTCGTTTTTGTCTTCTCTCTCTTTCTGCTCCACTGTTTTGCTCTTTATTACATCCTTTACCTCTAACACAGAATTGCTTTATCTGCCATGGATTATTGATGGCCTCAGTGGATGTTTTTTTTCCTCCACTATCTTTCCCAGAATTTTGTCTCCCTGACCGTTCAATTGGCTGCCATCCCCGTGCCAGTCTGTTCTCCCATCTTCTAATTCCCATCCTCATTCCTTCAAGATGACTTTTTCCTCTCGTCGCTGCCTTCATCACCTCAGCCCATTGTGCGTCGCTTCCTGTCTCTACCACCCTTTCCTCCTCCTTTGTTTTTTTCTCTTCCCTAACACAATGCATCACTTTTCCTTTTCCTCCCTTAACCTGACTTTGTCTTGCGTGTCTCAAGTTTGAATGTCCTACTTTGATTTCCTGTTTGTGCTCTTTGCTCCGCCCCTCCTCTTGCTCTTGTTTATTTACACACACAGAGAGATGGAGGTAGGGCTGTCAGGACAGATTGATGGATGGCGGGAGGCCATGGGTGAGAGGATCTGGGCGTTTGATTGACGCTCTTGTCACTCAGGATAATACTTACAGAATTGGCTGCTTCGTTACTGTGAAAAGGTTCCTCCGTGAAAGAATTTGCAGATGTCTTTGCAGGACTCGCTCTAGTCCCTTTTTTAATCTAACATCGTTTCCATTCTTCAACCTAAAGGTCTCAATCTGCTAAAAGTAAAGCTTTCTTTGGACGTGTATTGACATTTTCTAACATCCCCATCAACAGAGGCAGTCTGCGACGCTACATGTCTGCCCTTTAAAGAGCTCGTCCCTTAGAGATGACATAATTATGCAGTGTCAAGGTGTGACAAGCTGAGCGTTGCTGCATTAGAAGAATTAATATGCACAGCATAGGAAAGTCTATCCATGATCTTCTAATGCTTATAGCCACTCAGTTCTCCCCCCACATCTTTAGAAACCATCACACTCCGGAGCAAATGATCTCAGAAGCTATCAGGGCTAATGTATGTTGCCCTTTTGTGCCCAGTAGTTGATTTTAAAACTTGTTTAAATTTGCTATTGCATTCATTTGTCATGTTTAATGAATGCAAGGATAATTATTCCTGACATTGGGGTTAATTGACTTTAAAAATAAGGAAATATTAGCCATGATATCATTGTTAAGGGAGACTGATTACTTTCGATATTAGATGGGAAATTTAAGTTCTAATTTAATTTTCGTGATACTTTTATCAGATTCCTGCAAATATCCACCTTCTTTTTAGGTAATTCTAATTATCCATTTTATTTTTTATGCTTAGAACAGCTTAATGTGTTTAAAAAAAATAATTTTTATATACTAGTTGAGTCCTATAGAAAATGTGAAGTATATATTTTCTTTGAAAGACCTTTTTTCCCCATAAACAATTTTCCTGTTTTTGCTGTAATTGTTACAGAGCTGGAGTCCTGTTGTGCAGCTGCCTTCTGTTTCTAATTTCATATCACTGAATACAGGTCAGCACAGTGAGCTTTGCAGCCTGAGATATAAAAGATCATTCAGCTTATCGGTGTCATGCAGCCGTTCTCTGATTGAGCTGCTGAGCTGCTCAGAAACCACACAGTTTTCAAATGTTTGGGCACCTTTGGTCAAATGAGATGTTGATTTTTACTTGTTTTCAAGTGAAAAGGAGAAAATGCAAATCAATAGGCAAGCTTTTTAGTAGCTCTTTATTGAAGTTGATACATTTTGAGGGTAAAATGGAGAATTTGTACTGTGAAAGTGCAACACTAGATACCTTTTAATGCCTCAATTCGTCATACTTTGACATCCATTTCTTCCTTTTTTCCAGTTTTTGTTTTCAGAAAAAGGTTAAACATGGGCCCTACATTTCTGATTGTTTTGGTTTAAACTTTATAAATAACGAATACCTTACCTCCTGTAAATAGTTTCTTGAACTGATGAGCTAATGGCTAATCCGAGCATAGCAAAGGCCAAAGTTGCATTGTTGCTGTCTTAAAACTGCTTCTATCTTCAACATTTCAAATTGGGTCATACCAATGTTATTTTAAAAAACTTATATTACTGTTGTTTTTTCAGAAATAAATAAATAAATTCCTGCTGGTCATGAGTTGTGACCCCTCTGGATGCACCTGTTGGTGATATTTATGCATGTAAATAACAGTTGTGGTTTGTATAATACTGTTGCATGGACTACTGTGAGATGTATTAGCTGGTTTGAAACGGCAACATTCCATTCGGTCTCATCTGTGTTAGCCATTAGCTCATCTGCCCTTCAGGCTGTGAACTTTTTCTCCAAACTGAGGCTGTGCAGCAAGCTTTCTACAACTGAGACTGTAATTAATAATGACTTTTACACACAAACACTCTTTAAAATGGATGAAAAATTCCTTTGTGATTTGGGTCAAATGAAGTCAAAAGCACTGCCATCAGGGATTGTGAGCTGAATACAGATTTCTCTGCAGATTAACTTTGATCACTTCTTTTTTTTTTTTTTTTACTAAAATGAAGTAAAAGATGAAAAGGGTTTGAAAAATAATACCAAAGCACTTCTAGCTACTCACTGTCCCAAATACCCTTTATTTAAGGAATATCCTTTAATAGGACTTTTGGGAGATGGAGGAAACTCCGTCAGGTAGTGAGGCGAAGGAGAATTCCTCAGCGACTACAGAGGATAGGAGAGATTTTGCTGACTCAGCGGTGGGAGTCACAGGTCCTTTGTGCAGCTTTAATCGGGTCTACATGGAGAGGTTGAAACCTTACCTCATCCACTAAGTCAACATCTTTTGAAGTGTGATGTTGGGACATCCCAGCGAGTTTAAAGGCTTTTGGAAACAATTGTTGTAGAAGTTAGAGTTTAGCTTTTGGGGTCATAGTCAGCAGAAATGTGTTTAGAGAAAAAATATGCGCACCTGAAATCGATTAATTAGGACAGCTTTCATCTTGTATGGAAGAGATGTTTAATATTATTTTGACTCATACTGTCTCTTTCATCTAAAAATAAAGTTCACAAATGTTTTGATCATTTAAAGTTATTTGAGTTTATTTCAGCGGAAGTCATCAAATAAGCCAAATGTGCATTTAAATAAAAAAAGGTTAAATATTAAAATGACTCATATAAACATTCTGATTGGTTAATTTTCCTCTGATGAACTGAAAACCTTTTGGGTTTTGAACTGTTGAGTCTGAAAGGTGATCAGAGATCAATCCGCTGCAACCTCACCATAATTTGTTTTCATAATGAAGGTGTGAATTATGTTAAATCAGAATAATATTGACAAAGTGAAGTGTGCCAAACGTGGAAACGTCCTGTGCGACTGAAAGGGCTGCTTTGAGGGCTTCCTGATAAATTGAGGTCATTGGCCAGTCTAGCACAAAATCATTAGATCACCTCACAGTTGACAAACCCCATTTGTGCTGAGTCTGTAATGACAGAAGTGGCTGGCGAAAAGGGGGCTCCAGAGATCCTGTGAATGCACTCAGTGGGACAAGAAAAGGGGGAAAAGACGAGTGCAGACCCATGCTGTTGGAGGTAAATGTATGTTGGCAGTAGCCAAAGGCAGGGAAAGCGTGATAGCACCATGGGGAGGGAAGAGAGGAGCCTGTTACTGAACCATCAGTGGAGGTAATGAGACACAGGTGCAGCCCAAGGAACCACATCCTTCATCAGGAAGGAGGGTGGCAAGCCTGGAAATCAGTCAAACATGCTCTAGGATGGAAGATTCAATGCAACATTTTGCTTTGATGGAAGATTATTACTTATAAGCATGTGCTCCCCCCCACAGGAGTTCCTGAACAATCATGCTAAAACAGTAGGCATCAAGACACGCCATTAATCTAGGCTCTGTGTCTACTTGTGTTTACTTCTATTTTAAGCACCTAACAAGTGCAACTCAGACATATTTGTTAGTCTTTGCAGTTTTGATCATGTTCTTTAGACAAGCATGTGCAGAAGCTAGGAAAAAAAGGCAAAGCTGACTTTAGCACTTGATTCTTAATGAACTTTGTTTGTGTTTGCTTGCTAAAAACAGACAATGATGGATTAGTTAGCAGAGCTGCTATGAAAATTGGTTAGCAGAGGGAACCCAGTCAGGAAGGAGATTAAAGAAGACTGTGGGGTATGTAAGGTGATAGACTGAGATAGGAGCTGAAAGGGAGAAGAGGAAACGGGGCACAAGCTGCACAGGAAAAGGTGTTGACTGCGTCGGGTTATTGAATCTTAGGTCTACGTGTGAGGATATGTGCAGCTCAAACACATTCTCCGCCACCGGCAAGGTGGAATGACTACTGTTGCTCCTGTGCTTGTTTTCCTTCACCAACTCCCAACATCTGTCGGCAGAATAAACCAGATGAAAGGTTTATGAATGATGGAATCCCTGCTGTAAATAAGTGTGTGTGTGCATGCAGGAAGGAAAGTGCAGTCATGAGCAGATGCACTCAGTTTATTTGAACGTTAGACATCAGAGAGGACAGGAGAATGGCTTTTGTGTTCGGCCAGCGCTGAGTGAGTAAATATTTTGGAAGGGCATGCTGTGTCAGAAGATTGTTCTTTCAGGCTGAGGGCGCGTTGGACGAGAGGGAAGGAGATGGCGAGCTAAAGGAAACTGTGAAGCAGCAGTTGTGTTTATTTCCTCATGCAGAGACGTGAGCACAAACTGAGCTTTGTCCCTCATGCAAGCTAACTAAAATGTTCGACTAGAGCCGCGAGAGCTCGGAGAGATGCAGAAACTGCTTTTCTCTCGCTTCCCTTCATTTGCTGCCAAATGACATCGCTCACTCTGCAGTGGGGTTGCCCTCACTGCCAGTGGTTGGAAACATGAATGAACAATGTGTACTTCTCAGGGTCTCTACCTCCTCTTGATGAGCTTCTCCACAGGCTAAAGGTGTGCTGCATCTCACAGGACACGAGGCAGGGCTGGACCTTATAGCTGACTTTGGAGTGATCTCTGATGTCTTGTTTTCAAAAGTTAAATCACTTTATTGAGAATTTAATCAACGCATGAATCACTTATATAAAGCAAACGCTTCACAAATGTTGCATTTATTTCATTTTCCCCCCTTTACTATTGTGTTCGGGTAGGTCGGCTCATCCCGAATGTGGGATAAGAAGGATCATTCATTCACCTCACTCACAAACACACATACCCCTCCCACACTGGCCTTTCATCTTTACTCTCACAGGCGTCTCTTGTTCTGTCAGTCTCGCTGAAGAGAAAAGAGACCGGTTGGAGGGAGGGTGGGAGATGGAAGAAGGATGTCGGGGAAGGGCGGGTAAAAACAGAGAAGGTAAAAGACAGCGAGCGATTCGTCTTTCCCGTTGCATGTAAAACCTGCTCCTTCTCCTCCCTTGACTCACTTTCAGGGGGGTGAAAAGTAACAGGTTACAAAAGCTTTCCGTCCATCCTCTTGCATCTCCATGTTCATCCCCTATCTCTTGTATCCTTCTCATCTCATCCCCCTCGTTGCTTCGCTCTACCAACATTTGCTTGCAGTTCTTCTCTTCTGTCCATCCCTTGCTTTCCCTGGGGCTTGCCTCAGTGGGTCGGTTCCAGTCTGTCTGTTTGCTGATGACTCCACTTGGAGCAGATGTGATGCTCAGCAGCTGTTGGTTTGCTTTGCGGCACTCCCCTCCGATGACTCTCATGCTCCTATTTATCTAAACACATTTTTCTCCTCTTCTACTGTGCCGCTCGACCGTAAATTGGCGAGTTTAATTTTATTTTCAAATGCGTCTTTTTGTCTTCTCTGACCAGCCTCATCAATTCATTCCACTTCCCAGCCGCCCCGATGCAGCTGTTATGTTCAAAGCGTATTGCCTTTTTTATTTTTGTCACAACAATAAGCCTGGGATCCCTGTATTTATGTGCAACATGAATGCCAACTGTCACACTGTTATTGTGTGAAGCAAATGTCAGCCATGGTGGTTGCTTTTCAACAGATGGAGAGAGGAAATTGTTCCTTTTGTAAACCTGTTGAAATGAGAGAAATATGAATGATTGTGTTTTTATCTTTTCATTGACGGCGCTGTTCAAAAACAAAAGCTGGAATTGGAATTTCTAGGTTGGTGCTTGGATGTATAGAGAGATAAAAATGGGACTGGGATATTTGAGCGGTGATGGATTGGTTTTCTTTAAATTCCCTCAGTGGACTCCTCCTCCACATATCAACTCTGTAAGGGTCTGAGCATCCTGACGGGTGCCTTCTAGTTCCATTAAAGGACGAATCTAGAGATGCACCAAAAATTCAGCTTGTGCTCAGAATTGAACTAAAACTCAAATCAGGTTCTTAAAGAAAAACCTGTATCAAAAGAACTGGAAATCTTTAATCAGCTCTCAAAACCAGAATCTGTGCCAGATTAGGAGAATCTTCCCTTTTGGAGAAACACATTCACACCCCTGTGACTTCAGCCTGGAGAAATGCGTTTCTGGACGGTCCTGTGGCTGCATCTGTGAGGCAGGAAGCGTGTGCAGCACATCTGTAATTGCTTGCCTCTGATCTCGTTGGAAATCTGGGATCAGTGTGGCAGATCCGGCAGTTAATCAGCACTCGCAGCTTACACACAGGATCGTCAACCTGTGCTCCGCACCGGAGGCTGGAATATCACTACGCTTGGGATTTGATCGCTCCAGAAATCCCTTAATGGGAAATGTTACATGCGGCCTAATTTGGGGATGCAGAGATAAATCATTGTTGTGAATGTGTGTGAGCTTATGACAGTGGATGTTTTTGGCTGTGTGTGTTGTGTGTGCACGACTGAAACGCTGATAAGAGATATTGAGCGCCACTTTGCCCCTGCGCTTTCAGATGATAAGATTACAAGGCCAGAGGTGTCTCTCTTTGCACTTTAGCCTCTCTCTCTCTCTCTTCACATGCTGGCATACGGCGCAGCGTCACTGGGAAACTCATGAGGGGGAATCATCACTCATTCCTGGTTCCCCTTTGAGGACTGCGCTAATTAGCCGGCGTCTGTGATTAGTTGGCTGGTGTTTGATCTGCTTTGCTCGTCTTCCCCCTCTCTCGAAAAGCCCGCCTGCCTGCCTGTGCTGTGATTTGGCTGTGAGGTGCAGCAAACATGCATATACTAAAAAAAAAAACCCAACAAAAAACCACCAAACAGACACGAGGATGTTCACAACAGCAGATTTTATTTTTCCTCCCTTTTTGAAGACGCAGCGGGGCGGCCTGAGAGACACGGTATCATACGGCAGTAGACAAGCTGTACACAGCACTTCAGTAGAAAGAGCATATCTGTTAATATTTTACTGCTGCGTTCCATGTTGTGTGTTTACTTTCACTTTGAGAGTTTCGACTTGTCAGTGAAATTCTCTTGAAATCCCAGACAATACAAGGCTGCACAGGGCGTAGGTGGCTAGCTGAAGTGAATTTCTTTAACCCTGCATGATTACAGCTAAGGATGGATGAAATATGAATCTAATTAAAATCTCCTCAAGTCCCCCTCTTTCTTCTCCCCTTCTGGATTTGGACTCTGTAGAAGATCGCAGCAGGGGGAAGTCTATGCTGTGTTTTCTAAAACAAAAAAGGAGAGATTCTTTAGTGCATGACACAGCACTGTCCAATTACACACAGGCTGTGATATTGAAAGGCCCGTCTGTCCTTGAAGCCTGGCGCTGGAGCATGGCGGGGCCATCTCTCTGTTTGTACCTCCATACATCTATCCCTCAGCTCCCAATCCTCTGACTGTCACTCCGCCTTAAGGGGCAGGTAATAAACAAAGGCAGCTTCAAGCTGGTGTAATAACAACCTGACAGGAGATGGCTCCAGTGTGCACGGTGGTTTGTGTGTGTGTTGTTGTGCTTTTTCTTATGATCTCCGAGAAGTGGCTTCAATCTACAGAGAGTCAGATCACGTGTTGCATCATTGTGACTGCTGAGCCATTTCAGGCTAAAACTGGAAATGACTTTATTTTAGTTTCCACTCAGTTGTTGAGCTCGTGGATGTGTATCCTAGAGAGGTGCAGCTTTAATGGATTGTTTTTCTTTTTTAATAACTTTTGGGTTTCCAAATATATACCTTTTTTTATCCAGTCCACAGGAGTTTTCTCTGCATGTTTGGACTTTTCCCCTTATGAACTGTATTTTTTGAGTAGATTTTATGAAGCACAGCAGGTCTATTGTTGTTTATGGTTCAGTGAAGCATTTAGGATCTATCCCTTGTATATCACCAAGAACAAGATGCAGTTCTGTATTGATTTGACATTTTTTTTATTTTACTTGCATATTGGAATGGAAATGTCAGTAAATCCTCCCAGAAGCAAGGGTGTAACCAGTATCTCACTGATATGACTGGTGGTGACTTGTTGGAGACACAAAATTGTATGAAAATATGCAGATTTTTTAGTTTGAGTTGGTACATACAAAACTTTTGCAAGAATGTATATTTTTATAGACATGGCTGGGTCACATAGGGGATAAAAATATAACTGCAAACAAGTTGTGACAGTAGTGCAAATCTTCTTGGTGCTGTTAAGTCACCAAATCTTGTCTCATTTTCCAAAGTTCTTCCCCTTTCTAACCGAAACTAAGAAGTCTTGGAAAGGCCGATGTTAAGTCCTGTGACTCACATGAGGAAATGTTTTAAGAGACTTTGGAAACTCCCTCGTGAATGCCATTTATAACATGTCTATCTGAAAGAGCAACGTGTCAGTGATGATAATGCACTTTAATCCATGTTATTACTTATATAAATTGATGATAGTCATTTGTTGTCATTTGTCGTGTCGTGAAGAAGGCCCAGGTGTGTTAACGAGGGCTGCATTCCTTCTAAATTGTAAAACTTCTAAATGGAACACAGCCCTCATTAATATGCTTTTCTTTTATTTCTCATACTTGTGTAGTTTTCTTGCTACCTATTGATTTTAATGCGAAACGAATCCATTTCGACGGCTGGCTGGAGGACGTATTGACCACCGCAGAGCGTCCATCAAAAAAGCATTACATTAACGTGATTTCCAGTCATGTTGTGGTTTATTGCCTCAGACGTCTGCACATGTAAATTGTTAGAAGGCAAAACTTTATTGCAGCTTATGTAATTAACTCAACCAGTCAAAACAGTCATCTGCTCCATTTACAGTCTCAAAGGAGAGTAACGCTTCACGGTGAATGGCAGTAAATTTGACAGAAATACGTCGAGTTAAACAATCAATTAAGAAGGAATGCTGTAATGGTTCAGCTTTGCCTGTTCTGCAGTTATTCTTTTTTACTGTTAGAAATAATTTGAGTGCTTTTGACCTTGTCCTTTTTATCTGCAGGTTTAATAGCTTTATCACTCCACGACAGAAACAGACGGAGCAGTATTGTTCTCAGCTTCATTCATTTATTAGACTCCTTTGTGACGAACCAATTGTATGAAAAATTATGAGTGCCGAGTCACTTAATGAACATTTTTTTACTCCTGTCAATTAGATTGTTACTTATTTTTTAACTACTTTTCATCGTTTTAAATGGATTTTTATTATTTGTGAAGTTTTCATTAAAAACTTCTTGTTTTGTTTTAGTTTGTGTGCTGCTGAAGTTGTCATGCCCACTTGCCTTTTTATAGCATAATTAAAGTTGTTTTGTGTTGGTTTTTTTTATAGTTTAAGGCAGACTAACCTAGAAATTCCCCCTCTATTTATTTTACCCTGGGTGTTTCCATGCAACGAGCCAGGCGCATATTTTTATTTGGTTTATTTAATTTCATCCAGCAGAACGACTCTAGGGGAAATATCAGGTTGTGCACCCCTTTCCTGTTTGATCTGTCTCCTTCAGCTGTATTTTTATTTATTTTTTTGTCTATCAGCTGTTCGTTCACCCGTCTTATCAGCTTCAAAACAATACACAATGTTCCCGAGGCAAGTTGTCATAGCGACTGTTCATCAGAGAATAATCAAAGTCGATCTAAACATTATGTACAAAGGAAGGAGAGGCAGAGAGCAGCCTTCATCAGACGTTTCAGCTGCCTTTTACTTTTCTGCTTCATTGTACCTTTAAATAAACCCACCTTATCTTTTCCTCTCTGCCTCGGTTTCATTCCCTCCCTCCTTCATGGTGTCGCTGATAGCAGGAATTTGTTAAAGTTTCATCTTACCTGCTTTCTATTGAGCCTTAAAGACAATGGGCTGTTCAGCACCGACCTCTCAACACGCTGCAGACCTGCAGGAAGATAACCGGCGCACACAATGCTGCTGTTCTAATACACAAAGAATGGCTTCGTTTGACTTATTAATTGCTTCAGTTATCTTTTTGTCATTCTCTCACGTTCTTTTGTTCTGTTCTTCACCATCCTGCATGCCTGATGTTTACTAATTGTCACGTCATTGTATCTCCATTTGTCTTTGGTGTTAAGAGGAAAAAAAATCAGATTCATATCGTTAATGTGTTTCATGCTTTCAATATTTGAGCAGGTAACTTTAATAAGTTATAATACACACTTTTGAGAGTTTCTTTTTAAATGTGTGGGTCATATTTTGGAATTAAACTTATTTGCTCCCACAAGTCTCTTCCTGCAGACTTCTCCTCTGTGCTCCCACACATTTCCCAGCAGTAATGTAATCCGGCTGGCTGTTGCTGTGTGTTATGATTGACACAATCATGGGTTTATCCTAATATTGCTGCACTCCTCCTTGTTTGTTTGCCTGACCTTCTGTCTTGCATACGGCTGGCATTGATTTGGTAACATGCTGTGTTATCCTCCTGACAGACTGACTGTGCTAATAGCGGTCTCAGTCATAACACGACTGCATTTTAATCCTTTGATGTGTGGCATAAATTAGGTTGGTGTCTCTCGGCCATAAACGAGCCAGGATGTTGTCGGTGTTGTTGACCGGCGGGCTCCTTGGCCGGAGGCTGAGTGGCAGCCGTTTGGGAAAACACAATCCCAAGGTGAATTAAAGGTGAGGACTGTTGGTGAATGACCTGAAAACACAGCTGTGTTTCAGCCTAAAGATTAGCCTGTCGCGGGATTCCTCTCACTTTAACAGGCGGCTCCATTTTTAATTCGGGGAAACGATCACACCCAGCCTGAAATATCCTCTCTGACACCTTGGTAGACTCTCACATCCAAGTGTTGTTAGGGAGGCGAAAATAGGACACATAATCACATTATGTTAGCAGCTGACATACCAAGGAGAGGATGTATATACACACACACACACACACACACACACACACACACACACACATACACAAAAGATGATGGAAAATGGACAAAAGCCTGCACGTTCAGCTTTAGACATTTTACCTGCCACTTTACTCCAGATGGGCACTTTTGCCTTTTTCATATCGTTTAATTCATGGCTATTTCTGAAGTAAGATGCTTTTAGACTGAATACACACACTCACACACACACACACACACACACACACTTCCAAAGTCATTCAAATCATGATGTCTGATGGATCTTTTTGGACAGGCTTATTGCTTCATAAAAAGGACAAAACCCTCAGAATACATAATAGAAAATAGATCAAGATATCTCCATCACATTGACCAAAAACCTATCTGGAAAATGTTTTTGAAAGCCTCAGACTTATGCTAGCACACTGACTGCAGATCTGTCACTATGGTCACCCAGCTCAGAAAGCCCAATATTACATGCCGGGCTAAAATAACATGCCCACTCCAATTACCATGAGGAGTGATAGCGCACAGAGCCAGGGTGGAAAAAAAATCAGGCAGAAAAGAACTGGAGTTTAAAAAAAAAAAAGTCAAGGAAGAGCAGAATGAGCCAGAGGGATGAGAGGGATTTATTCCAAAATGAAAAGACAGGACAGGACTATAGCACTGAGGGACAAAAAGTGATGTAGAGAGAGAAGCGGTGGAGGTAGAATGATGTGCACGGTCCAAAACAGACAAAGCAGAACCACAAGCCGCAGGGGAGCTGGGTGTCTGTCTGTCTGCCAGCCAGCGAGATATTCAGTCACTTATTCAGGGGGCTGACATGATGGCGATGGTAAGGCAGCAGTTATTTGTTTGGCACAGGAGAGCTTTCTGTTCAGAACCCGACTTGTTAAAAGTGGGACTTTACTGACCCAAAGCGAGCTCAGTACCAGATGAAAACATAAAACCCTGCTGGTGCCTTACGGTCTTTGCCATTTTCCCTTTTTTGTGTTTTATGTTTTATACAACTGCTGTCAGGCATTTCTTATCACTCTCTTCACTTTGACCACCTCTCCGTCTCTCTCTCTCATTTGTTCTCGCTCTTTCTCTCCCTCCTTCTCTCTCCAGGGTAAGGTACAGTGTAGATGTTGGTGTTTATCAATAATGAAGAGACAAGAGGAGGCGGAGGAGGAGGGAGGGAGGGAGGGGAGCCCAGTGCTTTCGTTCTTACTCGGGAATGAATTATTCACCTAGTGGAGAGCAGTACCTCTCCTGTGTGTGTGTGTGTGTGTGTGTGTGTGTGTGTGTGTGTGTGTGTGTGTGTGTGTGTGTGTGACTCCCTTCTTAATGTGGTTTTTGCTTCACCAGCAGTCGCACGTGTGGAAATGTATTTTGTCTCTCCATGACCACACACTTCATTTTGTCTGCACTGCGAGTCGCTTTAATCCCATATGAATGGCTCTCCCTTGGTTTGGCACATGCTAAATGATTTAGCATCTTGTTGTTGGGTGTAGGATTCTTCCTCCTGTTGCAATGTGTTGCAGCAAGAATGAACCAACAGTATGTTGGGAGGATCTCTTGTTTTGTTTGTTTCGGAGTTGATTCCAGCTACATGTTCCTGACTTGTCTGACCAGCAGTTGGCCTGGCCTGAAATATTCTCTTTATGTGACGATGGAAGATGGTGGATGTGGGAGGAGAGTGTCTGAATTTCATGTCGGAACTTGAGAGTTGAATGGTTTGGAGCAGCAATTTTTTTACTCTTCTTTCATGCAGTGTATGGGCTTGATCTAGAAGAAGATCTAGTGGGGCACTGGGCATGAAGAGTTTTTTTTAGCAAAAAAAATTGCAGTTCAGCTAAAAATTTCCTTAAGATTTTGCCGACTTTTCTCCTGAATCTTTTCCCTTACATTGATGCACTTAATTGAATTGGCAAACGAATACTTTTGCACATAATATTCGCTCAAGTCCTAAGGCATGTTTATTATAAACGGGCGACTAAACAGGAATATGCATCAGTTTACAGATGCGTGTGTGCGCACACTTGCTGAATAAACACACACGCACACACGCGTGCATACACCTCATGGTGCAGATCTCTCCTCCAGCTGTTCATTTCTCCTTGGCACTTTGAAGCCTGTTCATGTCCCTCCCTCTGAACCCCTCTTTCTCCTCTCTCCCCTTCTGTCACATTTCATGCGTTTGTGCTTTCCTTCCTCATTTCTGCCTGATTCCTCTTCTCTCCCTCTTTTCTCTGTGTTCAGAGTCTGTTATCAGATATTTCATCATGTCACTGGGAACAAAGTGAAACGTCGCACTCCCTTCGTTTGACTTCACTTTTTTCTTTACCTTGCTCTCGTTGCATCACAGACTAAGGTTTTACCTCCCGTCTGCAACCTCTCTGTAACACTAAAGCCTTTAATTTATTTATTTTGAAACAGTTTTCTTTATTTCTTTTCATCGTTGATGGGACATCTGTGGTGATTTGAGTGTCTCCTGTTGGAGCCTTGGAAGTCTTTGAAGTGTGCCTCTTTTATCAAACAAAGACGTTTTTGACTCGGTGACTCCCTTGAAAAGCGTACACCCTGAATACATTATGATACTATGTCATCTGAGAAGTCCATAATGCACAGTGGCTTCTTCTAAAAGTAGCTTTCCCATGTGTTATTGATTGGCCCCCTTATAGAAAGCCCCCGTGGAAAGGTCAACAAGAAGACGAGACATCTCAAGTCTTCATTTCCTGGTTTTATTCTCGGCTTGTCAAACTACCTCGCCTGTCAAATGGAAGCTGCGTCCAGCCGCTGCTCTCCTGCATAACAAACTGCCCATTTCTAAATGTGTGTGTGTGTGTGTGCTCATTGTTGGTTTTTGTGTGGACTCCAGAGGAATCGTTGACGTTTGATGGTGGGTTCAGTTTAGTGCTTTTCCAGCCTCCTGCTGATAACTGCTGTTAGAACAGACCAACAGCAGTGGACACATCCAGCAGCCTCTGCAGGCATCTGCTTTGTTAATAATAACAGCACCATCACGTAAAAACCAGCACAGCTACACAGGAACTAATGTTAACCAAAGTGTCAGAAGTCACTTATATCAGGTGTGCTGGAATATATTTTTGACAATTTTTTTTTTAGTTTTCAAAGCTCAGTTGGACTCGGATGAATAGCCACCTCTAAAAATTACACTCAGAAAAACTGATATTACAGCTTGTCAAGCAGTAATGGAGGAAGGTAATGAAAGCAATGTGTGGAGGTCTAAAACTGTAGCCTTTCATGAGTGATGGAGCTAAAACCTTTTATTTGAGTAAATGGCTTTTTGCTTTAGTGCTAGAAAATATATTAGTATCTGGGTTCACAGAAGCATTTTTGACCTATTCACAGATATAAACTGACAGAAATTGAATTAAAACCTTTTTTGAAGGAGAGGCTTGGTTTCAAATGATTTTGAATACTAAATAATCAAAATGAAACTAGGTGAATGATCTCTCTACCTGATCAGCTTGATATCTTGACCAGTTCAAGAAAATTTGATATTTTTTTTCAATCTATGCTTTGAATCTTGGTGAAAAACACTTGAGATATTTGGACAGATATTTGACAACCCTAACTTAAAGCACACGCCTGTAAAGGTTTTGGTAAATTTAAAGCAGTTCGTTGAGTAAACGGGTCAAATCTATAACTATTAAGGAGCATGGGTGCACGACAAAAACATGCAGTTTGGATATTTTCATTTAATTTTGTGATCGTTGTGATAAAACCAGTCATCACGATTCGCCCATCGCTCTCATGGTCTGGCTGTGGGGGTTTATGGGGGTGCAGATTTATTGGATTGACAAATAAACTTAGGGAAAATGTTGTTTTTTTGTAACGCTTCTTGGTAATAAATCTTATAACCTTTGAAAGCCTGATCACTGGTCACTTTCACAACAAGCTTGTAAGGATCTGTGGAGTAAACACAATAATGTGGGTAGCACTCCAGAAAAAGTCCCAAAATCCCCTGAAATATTCTCCTGCTGCTGTTTACTTTTCTTCTGGGCATCAAGTGCTGCCAGGTGTGTATGATTGACAGCTGATTTGGTACCAGACTGACAGCTTGGCTATGCTGTATGTGTTGGAGTGACCACCTCCACCCCACTGGTTGACCTTCAACAACTCCTAGTGGAGGAATGAGAGTCACTCCACGGTAAAATGTGACCAAATTGAAGGAGGATGAGCCAAGCTGATGCGGATCTTCCTCGGGCTACTGAGGTCGTTGGTAGTATAAAGTTGATAAAACTTTGTGCTGTTTATGTATCGGAATCAGAATCAAGTCAGTTGTTACACTGACGAGGAATTCGTTTTGATGTTTGGTGCAAAAACCCCCAAATAATATAAGAATATGAACATAAATACATATAACCAACTGAACATATGTACATGATATGAGACGATGTGCAGGGAAATAAACAATGGAAAAAGGTTGAGTAAATTAGTGAAGGTGCAGTCAACAGTTAGTGTTTTTATCTTTGATGGGGAGGTTACGTGGATGCATTGAGCAACTCAGCTGGAGCTGGGAAGAAACTAATTTATATTTTATTTAAAAAAAATATATATATATACTGTAATTTTGCATACAGTTAAAGTCTACAGTGTTTTTATTTAAATGTTTTGATATTGTAAATGTCAGTGTTGCTACATTTGTGCAGCCCTAACTGCAATCATAGCTATTACTGAATTTGGTAAGAGCCCAAGCCTTGTACAGGAAAGAGAAACCTATAAATACACAATAAAACAATATTTACTACATTAAATAAATCCATAAATGTTGAAATCAATCTTTACAGTAATGAATTAAATGTGAATAAAGAGTTGCAATTAAATAGAAAGGTGACATTGAAGCAGTATTATGTTATTTTGAGGTTCAGACAGCCATCAAAAAGGCTAAAATCACCTTTTTTTTGATTATCTAAAGACATGTGGTATATTATCAGTGAGCTGACTGGAGCAGGATTGGTACAAGTTGGCTAGCCCTTATGAGTCTTAAATGTGAGGGATTAAACCTCAAAATCCATCCTGAAATTATTAAAAATCCAATAAAAAGAGCCAGTATTTGTTGCTGTTTGAAGGCAAGCGGCCGCATTGCTCCACAACTGCTCTACACCCACAAAGAAAGGATTAAAGAGATCTAGACGAGGAGCATTAAAAGCATGAATAATTTAATTGAATTCTCTAAAGATTGGGCTTTATCTTGGTTAAAAAAGTCGTAATGGGGAATGGCAAGTTATGACAACAGAGCTTGTCTAATTATTGATGTCAAAGATTTTCCACAAAAGATAAATTCTACAAGACTGTTTCCTCCTAAATAAATCCAAAAGGATCCCAGTGTTGTGTTTTTGCTACTCTCTGCAGGTTTTTAATGTTTTTTTCTGATCATTTCAGCTGTATTTTTCAAAATAAAGAACCAAAACGGAAACATTTGATGCTGCTCTTCACAAAACTATAACCTTAGTAATAATCCTGGCGTCGAATCTGTGTCTTTGTGCTTGTTTCTCAAAAGAAGAAGAAAAATGGGGGGGAAAAAAACAAAATTGCACATTGGGAGCTTCTGAAAGCTTCCAATTTGGCAGAGGTTTGATTCAGAAACCACTTGTATTCAAGGCCTGAGCAAAAGCACAGGCAGACGCTGTTGTGTGGAGAAAAAAACAGACTCTTGAACAAAGATACAGCAAAACGATCTGATAAATCATCCTTTGGCAGGTATTTTTTTCCAACACTTAGGCCCTTTTCTAGAGGTTCAAGGATTTTGTGTGGCCTGTTAAACATTGTGCAACTACAAACTCATTGGTTTCTTTGAAATCTCAGTAAATCATCAGGTTTTTAAAATGAGCTGCAAATCATTCCATCTCTCCCTGTAAGAGAAAGTTTATCTTGCTTATGCTGCACTCCACGCTGCCTGTTTAAAAGTTATTATTCTTCAGGAGTGCAGAGGGTGAGCACCTCAATAACAACAACAAGAAAATAATGGAAATGGAGAAATTCTCACAGAACTGAAGGAATAATGAAGGCTCAGAATGCTTACTGAGACAGCTGTGCGCTGGGGAGGCCAAAGGAAAACACACCCACATTCTTTCTCTCTCGCTTCGACTTAAACACACACACACACACACACTGAGCTGGTAGGAAGCAATCTTCAGGAACATGGAGAGTGGAGACGTTCCATTGTGGCCCACCTGACGGTGCGTGGCCAGTAGCTCGATGAGACGGCGGATTCGCTGGGCTTTGAAGGCCGTTGGATATTTCCGCCGATGGCCCGCGCTCCCCGTCCCCCCCGACGCCGTGCTTTTCTCTGCCATTGTGGGGATCAGGCGGAGGACATGAATGCCATTAGGCGTCGCAGGCAGCGAGGCGGGCGGACACACACTGATAAGCGTGTGTTCGTTTTATAAGCCACGGCCGGCTCAAATGGGCTGCAGAGAAAATTAGGATTTGGTTTTATTTTTACTTATTTATGTTTCTGGACTCTCACTACTTTTTTTTCCCCTCCGCTGCTCCCTCATTCACATGGTTTCACTCTGTTTTCACTCTATTCATAATCACTGATTTCCACACATGGGGTTATTCTCCTCGCTCACTTTCCTCTCCACCTGTTCTACACCCTCTCATCCGCCACCACCTCCTCGTTTCTAGATGCCCCCCCCCCCACATCTTTTTTTGTTCTCTCCTCCAAATTTCTCCTCTTTTGTCCCTCATCCATCTCTTATTAACCTTGTTTACATCTCACGCCGCCTCCACTTCCTCCTCATTCTCTCAACACATTCTCCTTTTGCTCCCTCTTACACTCTCTATTCCTGGCACCGCGTTCCGTTCACACCCTTTCATCCCCACTTTTTTATTTTATTTAATTTTTTTGCACTTCATCCCAACCTCCCACCCCTCTCTCTCTCTATCCCTCCTCCCCCTGTCCTCCTCTGCTCTCATCCTCCATCATTTGAGCATTCCCAGGCTGTCTCACGTCTCATCATTTCATCCCGCCGTCCTTCCAGCACACTTCCCCTCCGATTCATTTTCTTCTTCACAGACGAATGGTGGGAAAATATGGAAATGTCAGCGTGACCAGGCAGGAGATCAGAGAGGACTGTGTTAATATGGCAGTGCTGTCACGGCACCATTAGCATAATGTGTGTGTGTGTGTGCACATCATGTGGGTGTAAAAGACATAATGATAGGTGACAGTACTTAGGTTGCTGACATCTGACTACTTGAGGATGTTTAAAAGTGTAGTTTTTGTGTGTGCATGTGCGTTTGTTATACATGTGTCTGTTTTTTTTACGAGACTTAAAGAAATGTTTTAATGTCACCTGCAGGCAGCAGAGCTTTCCTAAAGTAGAGCAGTGGTGACACACAGCTTCTGTTCTCACTCTCCTCCCCTCCGATCCTTTTTCTTTGTCTTTCTCCGGCTCTCCCTTTGCTTCTCCTCCTTTCACTCTTACCCTTGAACTGTCTTTTATTCTCCAATTCCCCTAGTTTCTGTCAGCCCCTGCCTTCTGTTTAATAGGGCCAAATCTCTCTAAATATTTATACTGACAATTACTCTCTCAAACACAGCCTTGCCTCAGCATTTCCAAACTCTGTTCATCTTTGTGCAGGCGCAGACTTTTCGTTCTTTCTGCCTGCTGTTTTAATGACACTTTGTCTGAGTCTTCAGGATTGGGGTTTTGGGGTTATTGTGAAGGATGAGGCTGTGCTTGTCTCGAGTATAATATTCATTTCCCAGGGGGCTGTAAAGAGTCTAAGGCCAGCCTGTGTCTCATCTGAGCTCTGACAGGAGCTGCTCTGTGCCGGCTCGCCTCTTATTGCATCTGAATGACGGACAACAAACCTGCCTGAGTTCTGCCCCCCCCCGCCCCAACACATCCCCAAACACATGTGGATATTTGTGCATCTTAAATTGCATACTTGTATGAACACATAGGAGAAACACGAGTTCCTTTAGAGACTATGACCTTGGAGAAGTCAAACTGACTTTATCCGTAATCAAGGATTTCGGTAACCTTTCATCCCATTTTTCTTCTTTCTGATGCATCAATTTGTAACCAGAGCTCAGCTTCTTATCTGATGTTTGAACAGTTTATGTGGATTGACTGAAGCGGGCTTCACTGTGCAATTTCTGACCATCATAGACAAAATCTTTGATTGTAAGCTTGAATCGGTGTTCTGTAGTCGTTCAGTGTGACGCGCTCATCGACAGCAGATTGAACTCTCTCAAGACCAAAGGGGACCTGTGACAAATTTCAGGCACAGTCAGAAGATTTCTGGGGAAATTGTGCTGCTGTTGCAACAGGTATCGTGGACAACAATGTTTAGGCCTGTTCACGATTAGAAATATATCTGAAATAAATGAATAATGTTTAGACATTAGCTTTAAAATACTTAGACCAACTTATTAACTTAAAGGAAACGTACAGACAGCGCTGCTATAAAATCAAAGATCTGTTGCAGACTCCTGGGCATCTGTGGATGAAGCTGCTACACAAAAATTAGGTTTTTAAGGAGCTTCGATGGTTGGAAATGAAATCATACAGAAAAAATATTGACACTGTGCCACAGAGTGTGTTGAGCTCATAGTTGTAAATAAATACATTTTATTATGATTACTTTTTGTTAATTACATTGTTTTCTAATTATTTGGAGCTGAAATTGAAATACAAAATTGATTACTTAAGCTGTCTCCTCTTTTTAGAGTCTAATAATAAGAGTATGCCAGCAATTGCTTTTCATTCATTACTGGACTGATACTTCTGTTTGTGACATGATGCACCCATGGCAAGAAGTCCTACAGTCTGGAATTTAAAAAATCCTAGTACAGTGGGACATACAAGCCTTAAGGGTCATAGTTGATCCTTATAAAGTGCTCTTTAAATTACAGTCAGAGCTATGCTGGGTGCTGACTTGCTCCGATTTGTTTCTGTCTGTCCAAAGAGGAAAAATGTGCTGCTTTCTGCCCCAAAAAGGCTGTGTGCTGCTCCCACGGGCCGCTTCGTGGTTGTCCAGAGGTTTCTCTGTGGCTACAAGGGGGATGTTTTGTGGTTGTAAATTGGGCTGGTCCTGTGAGAGCTGGTGTTATTCTAGGAAAGTCTTGTTTTCTTCCACTTTCCCACTCAGTCTTTCGTTCATTCTTCCCTCATCTCTTTCTCTTGTATTGATATTTCACTTCTCCCCAGAGAGGTTAAGGTGTGGTGTTCATTGCTTGTCAAATAAGAGAGACAGTTCTGCCCTTTCCTCCCTTATCCTGGACTGGGTTTTGTGTGTGTGTGTGTTACTCAGCTCTCTGCTTCATGTTGGTTTCAACACGGCGGCTTTGTCTCAACACAAGCAGGTAGATCTAGTTCTGCAGGTAATTGTTTCTCTGTAGGGAGAATTGTGTTTCGCTGGTGGTGTTGCGTGTCTGGCAAACAAGTTTTGCGCCACACAGTTGTTAGCTGCGAGCTACCCCAGCGTTGTGCACTTGCAGGTAATCTATTCTTCCTTAAAACTGGTGCCATCTTGCTGACATGCACTAATATGCGCTTATTCATTCATACAAGTAATTACATTTTTCACACAGACCTGGATTACGCACATACCAACACACAGGAGCAGATTGTCATTCTAAAACTCCCCCATTCGCGCTCTATTTTTCTCCCACACCAAGAAAAGCATATTTATTTTGACTCTGCTGTTACGCAGGAATGTGTCGGCACAGCAAATGGCAGGCTATAGAGAAGCTGAGCCCATCCTGATGATTTATGACCCATGTTCAGAAGAGGACTGGTTTTTGTCTCTTTTTTTTTTTTTTTTTGACCCTTTTTATCCCAGCCACTCCATCCACATTCATGTAGATCCAAGTCTCCTGGCCTACTTGCTTGGGTCCACTAATATTGTCCTTTGTTGTACCAGACACCCCCCACACTGTCCTCATTTATCATCAGGTTTATTACCATCATGATTCTTCTGCTCTTTCTGTTTCCTTCCCTGGTGAATGAAAAGACTGATATATTTTTCTTCTCATGTTCTCTGCAGGAACCAGCGGTCAGAAGGTGAAGGTAGACTCAGAGGTGTCGTCGTATCCTGGCCAGACGGTCAACCTGCGCTGTTCCTTCTCGGATGCCACCGGCGTGCAGCTCACAATGGTCAGAAACACGATTTGAAGTTCCCTTCCGTTTTTTATTATTCCCAGTCTGTATTTGATTATCTGTTTTCACTAACACCCTTATATCCACTCTAAACTGTGTTTGTTGTGTGCAATTCTCATAAAAACGTCTTTCATCCGCGAGTTGCGGTGCACAGTGCTGACTTGTCACAAAACAATTTGTTGAAATTGCTCAGATTTATGATTTGATTCATAACTAAATGCATTATTTGGCTGCTTTTCTGTAAAATAAAAGATTCAGTTACTTTTTGATGTTGTTTTGAAGGTTCACAAATGTAATTGGGCAGGTAGAAGAGAGCAATTCACAGCAATCAAAGGAATCTCAATTCAATGCCTCTTTTTAAATTAAAGCTTAATCTAACAAATGAATGTCCATAGAAATCATCCTGAGGCTGGAAATAGGTTTTTATCAAATTTATGACTAATGTTTTATTACTCCAAACAACGCTAAGCTTCATTCTGCCTCGGGGGATTGAAAATGGTAATGGGTGCTATTTCTTAGTTGCATTTCAATGAAGTGGAAATGCACAACTTTGTTGGTTTTTGCTGCGAACAGCTGAGAAAGTGTTGCTCCTGGAAACGCTCACATCCATATTCATACCTGCTCCACTAACTTGATTATGATGCTGCGTGCGTCGCCCCGTGGAGTTTACTTTTAAAATCTGGATGTCTTAAAATGCTCCCCAGTGTTGCTTATCAATGACATGATAAATGAGAGCCGTTGTCTTTCTCGACCACTGACTGCCGACCCCGTATGTGCTCTGTCGCAGGTCACTTGGATCTATGAGCCGAACGTCGGAGAACGGCAGAACATAGCTGTGTTTCACCCCAACTTTGATCCCAGCTACCCCGACTCGCCGGTGAAGGGCAGAGTGAGCTTCACACAGAGTCCTCCCAGCCTGAGCAGCCCTTCCATCCAGATCACCGGCGTCAAACTGACCGACGAGGGGAAGTATATCTGCGAATACGCGACGTACCCAAGCGGCAACGAGCAGGGCATCACTCAGCTGGTCATGTTGGGTAGGTCACCCACTTTACCTGCTGTTTTAAAACTAAACTACAGTGCAACTTAAACCAAACAAGATCATTAAAGTTCTGATGAACTTATCTAAGCCTTTTGAATCAACTGCTATCAAATCAGGTTTTGACCAGATATTCTGACTCAAGTGGAACTAGGAGCCATCAAACACAATGGGTGGAAATTCTGTCACCAACTAGAACTTCTCATTTTAAAACTTTACTGAAACTAAGGAGGAACTTTGAATAAAAGTGTTGTTTTTTTAATGAATACAACTGTTCAAAAGTTCACAGAATTTGGCGAATTGGCACCAACCTAAGAGTTGTATGATCCTGAACAGCCTCAGTTCTGAGAAAAACACTTCCTACAGGACTGATGAGCTAACGGCTAGTTTGAATGCAACCAAGAAAGTTGTTGCTTCCATTTTAAAATGGCTCCAATCTCCACAATTTCATAGTGAAGTATTCATTTATAAATATCAAAACCTCAGTGATTTTAGCATTAAATGTTATTTGGGCAGAATTCTTTTGTAATTCCTTCCAGGATTGACCCCTGGAGTCACCAGAAGTGATGCGTTTTGATATTTATTTGTAAACCACCAGATAATTCGGGTAAACGCTGTAATGCAATGTTGATGATGTAAAGAAAAGTGGAGCTTGAAGGTGTTTTAGGACGGCAGCAAAGCACTTTGGAGAGTTCATTCTTGTTGGATGAGAACAGTTTATCTGAACAGAGTCTGTTCAGGAAACTAAATAATATACTAATTATTCATAAACTTTACACAGAATAACACTTCATAATGGTTTAATTTAAAATTCGCCAACCATCTGATCCCCTTTAGCTTCAAAATAGAAACATTATCTAACACGTTTGAGATCACATCTATGTGAAACGAAGGGATGATTCCAGTCTCGAGCTTTCGGTTTCCCTTTGAACCCATCACAGGGAGAAGGTAAGCTCGTCAGATTTCAAAGTAAAACCAAAAGCTTTAATCTGGAGCGCGAGCTCTTTGTTTTATGGCGTTTCCTTAATCTCCTGGGTGTTGGATAATACTGTGCATCATGATGATTAACGCATAAGAACAAATGTTGTTTTGAAGGAATTCTTAGCTGACTGAATATTATGAAGTGATGATAAAACAAATCTCACACAAATAGAGATTTTTCAAGGGTAGTCTGAGAACCCTTTCTGTTATGCTTTAAATAAAATGTGATGCATGTAATCAGTTCATCTAAATTAAACAAAAACTAAAAATTACATGAATCTTGAAGCATCAATTGTGATTTTTCATTTTTATTTTTTTTAGCGTTTTCTTTCTAACAAGGTCAAATTGAATTTCTCCACTAAGAGTTGAGTTTTCAACCCCTATGTCTGTTTGGTAATCCTTTATACACTTTGATAAATATTGTAGGCACAATAATCAATAACAGTCAACATCAGTGCATCTGTACATGCAACCAAAGCAATTAACCGATAATGGTGTAAATCTTCCGTTAAATGTCACACATCATATCAGCAAATGCTAAATATGAACATTTAACTTTTTAATCGATAAAGAAATTAATTTATGAAAAGCTAAGCTGTCAAAAATGAATATTTACACAACAGAATTAGTTTTTTTAAGGATGTTTATTCAGTGCAGACGGGAAGGAGCACACATTCTCTGAGAAATTGTTTTTGCATGCGAGAATAATCTTCAGTTATTATCACCTTTTTGTCGGGTAGAGAAAAGTCAGGCCCAGAATAATCCTGACAAACTTTTTCCTCACAGAGCTGTAGCTTGACTTTTTCCAGATTTGCATGCATTCTTCACAGATTGAAGAAAAAAAACATGGTAGAAACTGGCCAACTGTCTATATCCGTTTAATTTACTTTTCTTGCCAAAAATGTTTGGTCATGTTCATCTTTCCAGCAGAGTTTCCAGACGTGCTGATTCTGTGCCAAGGCAGCGTGAAGCAGTCCTTTGTAGTTATTTTTTTTCTTCATTGTGGTCACCCATCTGGTTCTAGCTGCAAAATGATTACTTACCTTGCAGGCAACATGTAGAAAGGTGTCCTCTGATCATTCTGTTTTTCCTTCCTGACAGTTTTTTTTTTCATGAAAGGTGGAATGCAGATTAAAAACATTTACAGTAGGAACTAATTGCTTCTGTAAATGGTGCCGTCAGACTGGTTTTACCCTTTTCTTGTAAGGGAACTGTTGGTTTAGCCTTGGCCCTGCACCTTCAGTCTCTTCTCCTCTCATCTTCCTCTTAACTCATCGTGCCTCCATGCCTTCCCCCAGGCAGAGTATTGATCAGGCTGCTTGTCATGCCTGCTGTCAGTTCCTGTCTTGCCGGCTCTCTACTGATCCAACACTGCTATCACAGAGGGCAAACGCGGAGAGGGGGCTGAGGGGGGACTGAGATCATGTAGTGATTTAGAAATTGTGGAAATGCGATGGACCAGTCATAGTGATAATTCATCATTGGTGGGTGATGGAGGAGGGAAGAGAGAAAATGGATTAAAAAAAATGGAGGCAGAGTGATGGAAGATTTGAGGTTTGTGTGAGTTTTGCTGCTCTGCTTGTAATTGTTTGTCAATGAACGCTCTGGAGAGGGAAAAGATTGACTGGACGGAGAGGAGGGTGAGTGTGTCGGGAAGGTGGAAGGGGGTGAGGATGTTTACTTTGTGCCCGACTGATGACTGAAAGTGTCAATTGTGGATAATGGTGCGCATTATCTTATCCCTCAGCTGTCCTTTTTGTTTTTTTTATATGTACATACTTTAATCTTGTCACTTTCTTCTCTTTTTTTCTGTCTTCCACCTTTGCATCATTTTTATTGACTCTCCCATCAGCTAAGCCACAGAACTCTGCCTCCATCGTAACGGTGAATGTCGGCACTCAGCCGGTCGTCGTGGCTCGCTGTTCGTCTGCGAACGGTCGCCCTCCTCCCACCATTAAATGGGTGACCACAGCCAACGGAAACGCGACAATGGTGTCGAGCGCTGGTTCTGACAACACCGCGACGGTGACCAGCGAGTACCTCCTGGCTCCAACATCCTCGGACAACGGGAAGGACATCTCCTGCTTGGTGGACCACAGGACTCAGGACAGAACAGACAGCATGCCGTTGAAGATAGCTGTTCAGTGTAAGAAATCACACACAGTCTCATAATTTCCCCTGGTGTTCACACACTAATGTGATAGTCTTTGCCAATTTCAAACCTCAGAGTGCTTAATTAAACTTTTTTTTTTTTTCCCAATCCACCCCCCCACACTAATTTTCCTCCAATCTCTTCCCGTCATTCATCTGTCATCTCCTAGATCCCCCCGAGGTGGCAATTGAGGGGTATGACAATAATTGGTACATAGGCCGTACAAATGTGGTGCTCACCTGTCAGGCTAAAGCAAACCCCGTCCCAACCTCCGTGAACTGGAAAGCGTGAGTATCGCTCATTATGGAATCTTTGTCATGTCTTTTGCTCTCCCAAGGTTTCTTTTCCTCACATTTTCCCCCTCTTACCCTTCGCTTGCAGGCCCGCGGTCCTCGTTGAGCTGTAATCAGCTCTTTTATTATTGTCAGTGCAGAAGTGTGCTCTGATTATGGAGATAGCTGTATAATTTCTCATAATGGACTCTGACTACATTTAACCCTTTCATGGTGTCCTTTTTTCCCAGTATTATCCTCCATTAACACAACTCTGACAAATATTGAAATAAAACCTCCAAAATGTGAAATGCGCTCAGTGGTTTTCATCTCTCTCATAAGTAATAACGGATTGCCATCTGAGGAGGTTTGGAAACCGATTGGGGTTGCACAGGCGCTCAAGATTATTGAACTTTATTGACACTGAACAATGGGGCACATTTCTGTAAACGCTCATCTCATTGTGCACACAGCCATCCTATTCATCTTTATATGTCCCGCTCGCTTTTCGTCTCCCTCATGCCGATGCGCTTGTATTCCTGCAGCATGTCCGGGGCGATGCCAGACACCGTGCAGATTAACGGCAACGAGCTGAAGGTGCTGAAGGTAGACGAGTCTGTCAACACCACTTTTGTCTGCGAGGTCAAGAACAGCATCGGAACCTCTAAAGATCAGGTCGCAGTCTTCGTCAGAGGTGAGCTGCAACACGCAAACAAGTGAACACTTCTTTAGTTTAGAAACACAAGCGCATAAATGTTTCTTGAGATTCAGGTGAGATTTGAAACCTTCTACTCTGACACGACTGCAACGTGTGCATTAGTCAGGAATCATCAGCCCAAGTGTCCTTTTTGTGCACGTTTCCTGCAGTATAAGAAATTGGCATCATGCTCCACTCATCTGCTCATCTAAATTGATTAAAACCAACACTTGGGTGTAATTTGCACAAGTCGCACATGTCCAAACATGCTGATAAATTATACATTGCAAATGCATCGAAAAGCATTGAGGATTTCAGAAGTAAAATGAGCTGCACACTTGGTATTCATTCATCATGTAAACTCACCTCAGGCTTGAATATGAAAACATTTATATCCTGATAACTGATGAAGTGGAACCAAGTGCTCTTTCATCACACAAGCCACACATTTCCTGGTGTTTTATGTTCTTATTGCTTCCTCAGGGATACACCTTGTCCTGCCTCACGTTACACAAAAACACACATGCATAAGTTTTCTCTGGGCTGAGGATGGTCTTTGGTGTTTAGTGTAGGATTAGTGGGTCCAGCTGCTCTGTCCTTGTATGTATTTGGGTTTATGAATGCCTGTCTGATAGAGTTGTGCTCATTTTTTTGGAATCTCTCCTTCATTTTTGTATTTTTCTTCCTGTTTGCTACAGAGTGCATGCCATTTTTATGTCTCTTTGCATGCTGCTAATAAGCTGTTTTATCTAAGTTTCTGTGTCTGCGGTGCCCAAGGTCTCTCTGCCAGTTTGTGCATCTAAAGGAAATTATACATGATTTTCCTCAAAAAGCTTTTAACGGTTTACATCGGGTCTTCTTCAGATATTTTTAGTCTTTTTCCTTTTTTAACTGAGAGGGTCATGATTACCAGGGCTGAGTGGCTTCTCAGCAGCACACTTGAGCGCTAATGACGACAGGAGGGACCAAAGCAAAGCAAATTAGCTTTGTCTTTAAAAGCGAGCACTGAAAGACTAAGATCACTAGAAGTGATGCATTTAAACCAGAATGACATTTTTGATGTTGAAATAAAGTGGATTTTATTGTTTAAATGAGTTTGAAACAACACATACGTTGTGTGTGCATGTTTGTAGTAAATATGCATTCAGGTGTGTGTGTGTGTGTGTGTCCATGTGTTGGAAGGACCTTTTGAAAGGGAACAGATTCAGCTGCAGTGACAAAAACAAGCCATTCTAGCCTTCAACCCCCTCACTGTTCTTTAAGAGTTTAGCTGCCCCTTTCAGCAGGGTTCACTCTTGCATTTCACCTCATACAAAATGCATCTCCTTCCAATCTCCTGTCACATATTTGCACTTAACCTGAAGTTATTTTTGCTGACATAATGGTAAAACTTATCCATAATGGGTGAGAAAGTGATTTTTTTCCTGCTGGCGACATCATAAAAGCCACCTAGCCCCATTAATGCCCTAATTTTTAGCTTTTGTCCTCTTGCTGACTTCTTATTCTGCATTTTTTTTTAATTTCTCAACTTTTACGTCTTTCTTCAAGTCCCTTGGTATTTTATGATGCCACAGCATGCGTCACTGCTCCTCTGGGGCCACTTTGTGGTGCTGCATACAGTAGTCGTGTAACCGGCCTCTGTAGCACAAAAGATGCTACCGACTCCTGCTGTTTTACAAGCAACAAGCTAGGAAGATGCAAAGATTCGGGGAGCAGGTGGATCAAGATGGAGGCTGCTGCTTTTAGACGACAAAGCCAGGGAGTGTGCGCTGAGATAAATCAGTGCCAGCATGCAATCCTTAGTCTGAGAGGGAGAGAGTAAAGACATGAGGGATGGAGGGAGAGAGGGCGATGCTGACAGCATTTAAAACTCCCATGGGAATCTTGTGCCAGTGCATCCTATCTCCACAGCCATTGGCCTCCACTATCTCTCAGCATGGCGTGTGTTTCTGTCACTCTCCAAGCCTCTCAGAGCGGATCAGTCACCCTTTGCTGCTTCAGCTCTTCACTGCTTCTCTTCTCACTCCACTCTTTCATCCTACATTTACCCTTTCCTTCCACTTTTATTCTACTTTGTTCTCCTTCTCCTTCCTTCTGTTCTCATTTCCTCGAATTCTCTGGTTTTTCTTCCCGTTTTGAACTTTCCCCAGCTTTCTCGTCCTCATCCTCTCTTCTCCCCCATCTGAGTCTCTCTCTCTTGCTGCCGACCACCTCTCCCCTCCATCCTACTTCGGTCTTACTCATTTGCAGAAAAGGAGGAGGATAAGATGCGAGCTAAATCTGCCGGCAGTTAAGAGGTGACTAAGAAAACCAGCAAATGTCAGAGTGAAGCATGGTTCTGAAATGCAGAGACTGAGAGGAGCGTGCAGAAAGAAAGTCATTAATGTTGAGAGGCAGTGATGGAAGGGAGTGGATGATAATCAAAGCTGAGAGTAAGAAAGATCTGCAACGACTCCAGACGGGGGTGTGATTCAGACCTGCAGAGACTAATGTGAATGTGTGTAGACAAACAGGGCTAAGAGGGGCCGACAGGCGTGAAATGGTCAGCACCTGCTACATGGCAGGTCCCCCCATTCCTTTTTACCCCACAGCTGCATGACACACACACACAGCCATGAGTCTACTCACTAGTGTGTGTGCTTACTAGAGTTTTCTGCCCCCAGTCGTGCCCTGCACACTTTGGGCAGAGAGAGGGGTGGATGTCCTCTCTTCTCCTTGCCTCTCCTCCTCTCATCTTCGATCCTGTTGCTTAGTCATACACAAACACACCTCCCTCTTTTCTTTATTTCCCTTTATCTCTCCCTCGCTATCTCCCTGGTTGGAATTTGCTCTTTTCATTGCGTCTTTCATCCTCTCAGTTAGCATACGCTCTCTCCTCATCCCACTTATCTTTCTCAGGTTGTCTTTCAGCCTCCGCAAGCAGGATGTCGATCTCCCTGCTCGAAGGAGAGACTCCTGCCCCCAGCATCCACTCTTCCTCTCATGGCTGTGCCATCTTCCTCTCTTTCTCAGCTTAACTCTTAAATAGCAGCAGTTCTTCCTTAATCACAGCTTAGTAGCTTCTACCCTTTCATCCATCCCTCCATTCTAGGTTTCTCTCAGGGGAATTCTTGTGTGGCTAACCCAGATTCCCTCCATCTTTTTTTTTCTTGTCAGTACTAAAAGGGGCAACCCAGCTGAACCTCAAAAAAAGTTAAATGCCCAGGATTGAGTCCCCCATGTGGTCTTCAGTTCAACGGAAAAAAGATTTCCTTTCAATTCGATGAAATCTCTCTCATTTTCTGACTCATCTAAGGAGACAGTTCAAGGGCAAGGGGCTTGGCTGTTTTCCTCCGCTGGGTTCGGAGGGGGGGACGGTGTGTGTGTGTGCACGCGTCTGCCTGCATCTGCCCGTCTCAGTCAGTGTGCGTCTCTAGCCATGCGAAAACAGCCAGAGCTCAGGTCTGATGGAGCCAAGTCTCCCTGCAGCTTTGCAACTGGCCGTTGTCCCCACCCATCATTAGCACACACACACACACACACACACACACACACACACACCAGCATTTGTGCTGCAAACAAATGAGTCTGTTCACTTAAGATCCTGAAAGAGAATCCATGAAGCTCAGCTCTCTGTGCAGTCCAGCCCAGCATCAGATCACTGATGACCCTAATGCTGTGGGTGTGTATCTGTGACCATGCATGTTTTTTTTGTTTGTTTTTTTTTTGTGAGGCTGCAGTAAATTTTACTTCCGCTCCATCTCTCTCATTACTCGCGGCTATTTGAAGCATACAGTCTTCTAGGATGTGACTCCATAAGAAGCATGCAGTATGCTTTCTGGAAAAAGAGAGGAATTACTTTGTGTGGTTCTCTTTTTGGTTTTCTCCAGTTATCCACACAGCGTTCATATTGCTTTCTTCCTGCTGGCTCATCCAGCAGCATGTGTTTGTAAAACGCTCCCCTCTTACTCACTTTAAGACATTCCAGGCCCTCCTGGTTGGGTGCAGGAGTCTGTTCTGGGAGCTGGGTGTGACCCGGTTACATCTCTTTTTTTTAAATCATGTAAGAGTTGTATCCAAGAAGTTGGAATAAAACATGAATTATCCACGAAACAATTTACCAGAGCAGACTTTGAAAATGAGATTTGAATAAATGACTCGAGCGATGCATTAAAAATAATTGAATGAGTTGTACTTTGGAAGAATTTGCCTTTAAATTTTAGGGTAATTCCCTTTGATGTGTTGGAGATGCATAGCAGCTTTTGGCCCAAAGTTTGCACAGAGATTGTTGCCACGCTGCTTGTGGTGGAGCTCCACAGAGCCCGAGGTGATAATGCATTTCTCGTGTTCCTGTTACAAGTGGACACCAAGTCCTTGCTCTCACTCTCTTGTCTGTGAATAGGACGGTTTAGCGCAGCATACCAGGCGAGAGAGTCTGTGTGCTTCGGGAGAACGGAGGAAGAAAATCTACGAGTGGAGGAAAGAAAAATGTAACCATCATTATTAATTCTTTCCCAGGGCATATGTTCCGTAAAAAGGGCTGAGAAAAGTAGCATAAGACAGAAGTACAAATGTAAATTGGAGCGATGACAGGGAAAATGGATTTAGAGCTGCAGAGAGCATGCAGGAGACAGCTGGTGAAGTGGAGGCAGAGATGGAGAAGTGGAGGACAGAAGAGGCAGACTGTATAGAGGAAGAAAAGAGCAAAGCGCAGGTATACACAGCAGCAGACTTCCATTTTCTCTTTGACAAGAATCAGTGTTACAAGGGTAATTCTGTCAGCCCGCTGTACACTTAACAAGAAGGGCTGGCTTCTTCAGGATTTCAAATAGGAATGACAATAAGAATTAGGCTGATTTGCTGCTTTCAAATTTTAGGCAGGGATTTCAGCAGCAAGAGTCGTGTTGTTAATCCTCTGCTGCGTCTGATGAAAGCGCTAAAGCAACAGAGATGATGTTCAGCATATCTTAAAGTTCCTGATCACTCTAAACTGGGGGACTAGAATTGAGAATTGATTTGCTCACCGTGACAATTTGAGTTCTAAACTGTAGCTGAAGTGCTCAAACCTGAGGGGGATCATGAGTACTTTAGAGTGGAGAGAAGACGATTTCAACCTTGTTTACTCGCAACTTTAAAGTGCAAGCTCCATGCTTTTAGCTCCAGCATCAGGTGGATGGGGCTCCCAGTGGCAGATTATTTCTGAGAGTGAAGTCAGTGTAAATGAAAATGCTCTGACCGGCAAAAGGCAGAGAAGCGCTCTCATGTAATACGAATAAGTAGAGTCAGGAGATGAATATACTCTGAGAAAAGCAGAAACAGAGCGGCTCTGATCAGCAGGAACAATATACATGAGATGGTATGTTGGGAGAGATGAAAGAAAGGTCTGAAAATCAAGAGCGTTCATAAATAAACAAAGCTGTGCAGAACAAAAGCAAGCGGTATATAAGCAAAGTGTTTTGAAGATTGAAGCTAGTTGAAGAAGCCAGTGTGAATGTTCTGCTCTGTTCAGGCTGATCGCTCAAATAAACAACTCCTGGATCAAGTCTTCTTTCCCCCTAAATAATTTCAACACCATGCCGTTACTTGACTCCATAACATGATGTTCTTGCAACATTGTCCCTTGTTTAAAGATGAACATGAAAGTGTTTCAAGAGCAATAAAAGAATGGCAACACGATGGCACGGACGCTTTGTATCCCTTAAAAGTGGGAATAATGTACACAGAATCAATTTCCTTCTTAAAACTAGGCTTACTCTTCAAATCTCCAAAGATTACACGTTGCCATAGAAACGGCTTATGAAATAAATTCTCAGCAGACTTTCTAATATATTCATCCTTTCTGTTGAAGTTGACTCATTTGATATGTTGTCTACACATTGCCATGCTGCATAACTAGAGCCATTTGGAGGGTATTTTTCTTGCAAGTGCTTCACACTACAGTGACTGCAAACAACATTAAGTCTGGCAGTGGTACTGCCAAACCCCCAGCCCACTCTGTTATAGATGATGACCACACTGGGGAAAACAGTCACAGATTCTGGTTTCAGGGAGTTGTCACAATCCTCAAAGTACAAAAGTCATGACCTAAAAAAAAAAAAGCCTTTGCAAAGCTGTAATACTCTTCTTGTTTCTTGTGGATTTGCAATGAGTTTCTTCAGTCGACGGGCAGAAAGGAACGCTCAGATCTGGCTTTGACTTTTTACATTTTATTATATTTTACTGATATGCAACATAGCTGATTTATATGCATCTTTATGGAAATTTTTTTTTTGCCTGAGCTGTTGCATTTAAATTTACTTTTTTTGTTGGAAAAATTTAATTGACAAATCAGAAACATAAATGTTTTATTATTATGAAACATGTGTAGCAGCTCTCTAGTCTGCAAAAGAAAATGACAGCTAATAGTTTAAAATGATAATTCGAATCTTTTGAAGGGGGATTTTGTGGAAAGGTTATGAAAAATAATTTTCTACCCATTATAAGTAGCTCTTTAAGCGACCTCATTTTGGAGAAACGGCACTTATTTCTTATTAGATTAACACACAAACGGCTCGTTCGATGAGCTAGCAGCAAGTCGTCTGAACGGGTCAAAACCAAACTAGATTACAGCTGTCTGAATACAGCTCTAATTAAAATAATGTCAAAGCAGTTTATGCAAATGTGTTTTTAGAAACATTTACACCTCTGTAAATCTTAAACTTTGTGGTTATTTACATGCATATTAATGATGTTTTGCAGCAGGAATGAGTGGAGGAGCTAACTAGCCATCTGTAGCCCTTCAAGTTGGAATTTTATATTATTTCTGCTGAAGTAATGATGTAATATGAAGTAAGTAAGTAAAGTTTATTTATATAGCACCTTTCACAGAAAAAATCACAAAGTGCTTCACAGAAAACAGAATCAAACATGATAAAACAAATAAAATTAATAAAACAAACAAAATATCATTATAAATCAAAATCATTAAACAACAACAAGAGAACACAAAAGAGTTATTTAAAAGCAGTTTTAAATAATTGAGTCTTCAGCTGCTTTTTAAAGGAATCCAGACTGTCTATACAGCGTAAAACTAAAGGAAGGTCATTCCAAAGTCGTGGTGCAACAGACTGGAAGGAGCGATCACCTCGACTTTTAAATCTGGTCCTTGGAACTGTTAGGAGATTCTGGTCTGTGGACCTGAGAGCTCGGGTTGGAGCGTACGGCTTTATCAGTTCAGTAACATAAAGAGGAGCTTGACCATGTAGGGCCCTGAAAGTTAGAGTCAGGATTTTAAAATGAACTCTACATTTAACAGGTAACCAGTGCAGAGACCTCAGAATAGGAGTGATGTCATCTTTTCTGTTTGCTCCAGTGAGGAGCCTCGCTGCAGAGTTCTGGACCAGCTGAAGGCCATAAAGGGCTTTTAGGTTCAAACATGTGAAAAGTGTGTTACAGTAATCTAGACGGGAGGAGATAAAAGCATGAAGAACCATTTCCAGTTCAGGTTTTGACACCAACTTTCTCAGTTTGGAAATATTTCTCAGATGATAAAAACAGTTTCTGACCAGCCGTTTTGAGTGACCTTCAAGAGACATTGATTGGTCGAAAATAACACCCAGATTCCTCAGGTTTGACTTTACAGCAGAACTTAAATGTCCAATATGTTGACTGATCAGAGGGACCATCCTATCAGGGGCAACAATCAGACATTCAGTCTTTTCAGGGTTTAACTGAAGGAAGTTATTTTCTAACCAGTTAGTAATAGCTGACAGACACTCCAGTAGTTCAGACAGTTTGTAGAACTCTGAGTCCTTGAAGGAGCAGTACAGCTGAATGTCATCTGCATAAAGGTGGTAGGAGACATTGTGACATCTACTAATGATCTGTCCAAGAGGATGGATATAGTAAAAACAGGAGTGGACCCAGAACAGAGCCTTGGGGTACCCCACAGAACAGATCTGTAGTATCTGACAGGATGTTTATATGGACACTGAAACTTCTGTTTGAGAGGTACGATCTGAACCAGTCTAAAACTGTTCCAGAGATCCCACCAAGTCATGATGAAGTTGAGAACATAAAAAATTAATAGCATTCACATGAGCTGGTAATGTTTTTTAGATAAGATTTGTTTTGCAGCATAAATCTACTTTGTAACTGACCTGTCTGTAGCTAGCTGTTAGCTCATCTGTTTGGTCAGAACCAATGCTCCTACATCACTTAAAATAAGAAATCGTCCCATATTTCAAACTGTAAAGACTTAGTTTTTTTAATTTAATAAATAAGTAGCACACTTTGTTCTGATGTTTACTCTAAATATATTTTTAGATGATAAATGACTTCTAAATTGTCTGTACATTGAAGTTTAGTCCAAACATGATAATGTCACTCATTGTTAGTAAGTTAACCATTTACGTTTCTTTGATGTAACACTGTAATTCACTGATACAAACAGCATAACCTTCAACATTCAGAAATGACGATTTAATATCATCCAAATAAAAGCTTTTCAATATTTCTTCATAAGAAATCATGAGTCAGAAATTCATTTTATTATGAGCTGTTAGCGTTGGCATGTGCTTTCAGCTCAAGTCGCAATGTATTATGGTCTATTTCTACCAAAGAAGTGTACAATGTGTGTACAGTACTTTTATTGTACCATGTGATGAGTTTCTAGGGCCCTATAGAAAATGAGAGGAAAAGAAACAGTTAAAATTTCTCACTATGTAGTTCCCTATGTAGTGATCAAGTGGGCATTTCAAACACAACCTATGATCTAATTCACATATTTGCTGTTAGAATTCTATAATAGCAATCTTTGATCTTTCATTGTTTGCTAGCAAACTTATATGCTGAGTAATCATGATCTGATTAGCATAGTTTGCTAACAACATTCAGTGCTAGCAAATTATGATCTTACCAACCCACTTTGCCTATTTCACTCCATCCAATGAAAAAACTGCCAAAAAAAAAAAAAAAGCCCATAAAACATCTAAACTGTCTCATTCTTGCTTTAAAATGGTTGAGTCAAGTTAAAATACTACAGTAATGTTGCCAGATAAGGGCATCAAAAGGAGTCAAGTATACAGCTGACAAGTCATGTGGGACCTTTAAGCAGTCCTGATTTAGACTCATCCCCTTTATCCCATGAGTTTTTAATGCACACAGTCGCACAAACAACTACGCTTTGTGATGGTGGAGTCCTAGTTTTGCTCAAATCAGATCAGTTTGTTCTCTAGCAAAGCCATTAAATGAACTCTTTATATGTCTGTATGTGGAACAAGGCATTTGGGACTTTGTGGTGCAAAAGTAAAAATGGATCCAAATCGAACTGAAGTACACTCAAATGGTGGCTTACAGGAGCAGAGATGGGTGCCCAGCTTGCATCCTCCTCACCCCTGCACCTCCTCCACCGCTTCCAGGAGTAGTTGTCATTTTGCTGCATCACTGTCACTCACTCAATCCGCCAACTCCTCCTCCTCCTCCTCTCCTCATTCCACCTTCCTTCATTTATGGTTATCCTCCTCTGCATGGTCTCCACTTATTCTGCTCCTGACCCGCCATTCTCCGCCTCACCCAAACGTGTGTGTTTATGCCTGCCTGCCTGCATGTGTGTGTATGTGTGTGTGTGTGTGTGTGTGTGTGTGTGGCTTGAACTCCCCTTCCCCCGCCTTGTGTTGTGATTTGTGGTGAGCCTTGAACGGATCCTGGCTGTCGAAGGGCAGCACATGGGGGAACGTGGCTGAGACGTTGTTAAGACGTGGCTGTGGTAAAAGGGGACAGGAGCAGCCTAAAGGGAGGGGAGAAACTGTCAGTGTAGCAGAAAGCACAACACACACTCTCACACACACCTCAGCACTCTTACACACTTGACTGAATCAAGTTCACACCAGCACCACTGACATCTCCCAACCCCTTCTTTTTCCTTTTTCTTACTGCTCTTCTTATGCTGTCTCTTCTGGTGTCTTATTTTTTCTCTCAACATTTTTTCCCCTTTTCTTCCATTTTCTCCCTCCCTGCCTCTCCTCCCTCCCACAGAGCCTTCACCAGACCCATCCAATGCCGGCGTGGTGGCGGGAGCCATTATAGGCTCCTTGCTGGCCGTCCTTTTGGTGGCGGCCCTCATTGCCGTACTCGTCACCCGCAGCCGCAGGCAGCAGCAGGGTTACCGAGCCAATGGCGGCAGCGATATGAAGACCCGTATATTCGGCGCTGGCAAGAAGGCGAGTAAGAATGGAACAGGAGCGGGGAGCGGCGGCATCGCAGGCGGTAACAACAACGGCCCTATCTACGTTTACAACGAGAGCTCGTCCCACCAGGGCCTCGGAGAGAAAAACAACCACCACCAGCCTCTCACCATAGGGGGCCGGCCTGAAGTTGGAGGCACTACGCCCACCGCCCAAGACATCCTGCTGAGCAACGAATTAGATGAGGCAGAGAAGAGGAAGTTTGACATGGAGGATGAGGAGAGGTATGACCACTTCTCTGGAGGAAGCTCGATCCTTCAGCTACGCTCTCATGGCCAGGACGATATGATTGGAGATTACCTGGATGATGACATGGAGTCCCAGCGGGACGGGTCGGTCATTTCACGGACTGCAGTTTACGTATAGAGGAGGAGGAGGAGGAGGGCAATGAAGGAGGAGGATAAAGGAGGAGGAGGGGGGAAAGCAAGCTTAAGAATTCCTCTTGAGGATTTTGTGGCTTTGAAGAAAACAGGATTTTGTGTCTTTGTCTGATAAAGAAAAGAATACCACTTTTATTTTTGCAAATTGATATTAAATATACCCTATTATTAATCACAGCGCAGCCCCACAGTGAGCTGAATTCAAAGAGGGCATGTGGGATCGTTTAAAAGAAGCGTTATCAGGTTTCTAGGAATCAAACCAAGAAAAGAACCAACCTTTTCCCGCTGCTTCTGCTCGTGCTCTCTCCATCACTGGGACCTTGACTTTAAACAGACTAAAAGAGAAAATGTGTAATGTGAGAGTAGAATAATGGAGTCATGATACAAGCTTGACTGTACTGGCATCTCACTTGCATATTCACGCTTAGCTTCACAAAAAAAAAAGTGAGGGGGTTGTCTGCAGTTACATGTTGCCTGCACGTCTCAGTCCTCCTGTGGGAAGCCTTTTGTTTTGGTAATGTGTTGTGCTGTGACATCTGGTGTGTTGGTGTGGTTTTAAAATACAGACATGAACCATCAGGTGTATTTGGAAAAATGAGCAAAGTGTTTCCTTGTGTTCACTCGACTCTCTCTGCCTTATTTGAAACTTTGAATAAACATCTCTGTAGAATATCGTTGACAGAAGTCCCTCTAGAGTTGAGCGGAGTAAAAATTTAAAACAGATTTTGGGTCCTTTTTTTTGTTTTGGGGTTTTTTATTACAAAAATAAAAGCAGATAAGTTTTAACTAAGAAAGTTTGCAGAGAGCGTCTTAACAAGATGCTCAGATGCAAACTTTTTTTGTGCCTGGAGGTTAGAGATGATAAACAAGCGATGGAGGAGTGAGGTGGAGCTGATCTGACAGGGTCAAGGGATGAAGAAAAAGATGCAGGAGGGCTGGAGATGAGCACGTCTGTTCTTTTCTCTTCCTCCTCATCCTCATCTTTTCAGAGCGCTTCTGACAGGAGGAGCTTGATTGGTAATGAGCCGTGAAGTTGCTTGCTTAGCTGGGACCAACAGATTGCCACCACTTATCGTTTATGACGTGGCGTTTCTGCTCCCTCCTTCCACCTTTTTCCTGCCACCCCACCCTTGCTCTTTCTTTATCCCTCTCTCCGTTGTTTATGGGAAGTTTTTGATTTATTCAGGCCAGTGTCGAGGTCAGGGCCGACTAAGAGCAGGGCAGTATTTTACTGCTCCTGATGCGTCAAATGCCCCACTTACCTGACTCCAGCCTTTGCTGATATATCAGGATAAAGTAATCCACCTGGAGTGGTTGCGCTCACCCCCCCACAAGACCCCCGCCTTCTCCAACACTTTAGTAAATGGCCGGATGTAACAGAACCTCACCTCCATAGTGCAGTGGCGTTAGGGAAGACGGATTTTCAATGAGGTTCATATATTTCCTTCCATTAGCGGATGTTGGATGTAGTGAATTGATTGGAAGACATAAAAAGGTTGGATATTGACTAACGGGGCAACATGTGGTGGAATGGCCCTTTATGGAGCAGGTTCAGGGCTGATTGTCTTCTGACTGTTAATTCATCCTTTTAACGAGCCACCGGAGGTTTCTCCTTTGGCAAATATGACTCCATGGCTTCTGCACACTGCTGCGTTTGAGTCTCAGTGTGTACGCTAGCATCTGTCCCACTACCTGGATAGCTGTGGAGAGTAGCTCCTATAATCACGCATTTCCCATCCTCCTAATTGAACTCCCCTTTGACACCCGCTGGGAATCACCCAAGTGTGGTTTTCGATTGACCTCAGCGAGGCCAGCTAAGATCCAGATTGGCGCTTACTGGAGGTCGTGAAGTCAACAACAGGTTGACCCATTGCCAAGGGTAAAGATGATTATGCTCACATGCATTCCTTATCATGACTTTTTAACCTTGGCCTATGGATGTAACAGGATACACACACCTTGTATTTGTGTAGTAGGAAACAGTATTTGTTTTCATCGTGGCGGCTGTTAACCTTCACACAGGCAGAGAGAGAGGGAAGAGGAAAAACACAGGAGGCAAATTGAGTCAGCATTTAGTGTTTGAGCTCCGTCTGGCATCTTGTAAGCCAGCGTGTTCAATAGGATTATCATCTAATGGCCTTAGTTTGTACATAAATGCAAGTCCTGTCAAACTGGGGTGAAGTAAATGTACTGAACACAGCTGATTTGTCACAACCACTCAATATAAAAACGTATTACTTATTTTTGCACTTGTGTTTGTCACAGCTTCAAAGAAAAATGAGTGAAACGTGGTTTCTGGGGAGGGGGGTATAGATATGGGACAAAACACTTGTATGTACATTTTGGTGTGAGGTATCTGTGTATTATATATGTAATCATCTATATTTTTCTTGTGAAAATGTGGATATTTATGAAAATGTAAATATCAGATCGATGGAGCCAGTGTTGCCAGGAATAAAGAGGAAGGCAGTCTCGGTTCGGCTTAGCTCTATAAAGTTCAGGAGTCACAGAGCGCATTCAGAATGTAATTTTTAATGTTCCAGTAGTTTGAGTTTTGCAACATGAACTGAGCTGGCCGAGCTTCGTTTACCTAAAACCCAAGAGTTGATTTGATTCTGGAAGAAAAAAAAAACCCTGTTTTTATTTCTCAAAATTGCCTGCATTTCCATATTCTAAGCACATTTATTTGTAGACAGCTAGTTTCTTACCCTTTTTTGACTGATACTTTGCACAGGACAAAAAAAAAAACCACACAATTCATCTGGTGGACCTTAAAGCGTCTGAGTCAGCTCCCTGTGTGTGCACAGCAGTTAGTCAGTGTGTGTTTTCAGTGATGCTCCCAGGCTTTTGGACATCTCTCTCTGCGTTTTTGGGGCTGTAACCTAAGTAGCCGCTCTCTGTCACCATTAAAACGTGTCAAACTGCAAATATTATTTCGCATTCTAAAGATACACTTACTGGTGCACACACACACACGCATACTGTACATATACATTTCTCGAGCGTAGAGAAACAATCGCCCACACACAAACACCCCTCAGTCGCTCTCATTATGCTCACTCCCACAGCCAAACTGTGCAGCAGACTCCTCATACCTGACAACTCTGCCATCTTCTGACATAAGCCCACACAAATGTGTTTGCATAGCTGCACACACACAAAAAAAACCACACTAATACAAAAATGTTTCGTCCTCCTCTTCTTGCTCAGTGGCTGTGTCAGATGCTGTGTCCTGTTTTTATAAAAAGAGCTGCTGCAAGATGTGTCCCCCCCCCCCCCCCCCCCCAA
>SSNR01000025.1:560547-602495 GCA_006937965.1 Callopanchax toddi
CCCCCCCCCCCCCCGCTCCCAAATCTGTGACCATGCAGAACGGAGCTCATTCAGGGGCATGCACCTTTCAGTTGGTGTCAGAAAGGCTCGCCTTTAAAAAAAAAATTATAAAAAAAGAAAGAAAAAGAGCAAAACATTTATCCATCCTGCTTTTGTTTTCATAAAAATGCCACCGCGCTGATCTCCTCCATGTCCCAGATGCTTTCAGGAGAGTCGCCCATCCTGCACGTGTCGCTTTCCAGTTTTTTTTCAACCACCTCCACTGTCGCCTCCACCCCCACAGTCACCATCCGCCTCGCCTTCAAAGTGAGGCTTGTCGGACAAAATGCTTTTAGAGAACCCTGTAATTCCGGCCCAGGTCTAGCGCAAGGTTACGATGTGAAAATATCAAATATTTTTATTCCAGAAAGCCACATTGCTCCTGTTTTGTTTGTTTGGCTCCAGACATCTGATGACAAATCAAAGCCTTAACATCTCGCATCTCACTCGCATACAGAAAAAAAAGAAAACCTTCCTGTGTACATAGTATAAATATATAAATATGTAGCAGAGAAAAAGAATTACTAATTTATGGTGTCACGTTTGTGTATTACTCAGTGACAGCAAGCATGAAGGATTTATTTTCCTCTATTATAGTCTCTCTTCTGTTATTTTGCAGTGCTTTATAATTTATGCTTTCTGAGTGCTTTATTCTGGACTGCTGCGCTGTGATTGCTGCCAAAACTGGCAAATTTTGCATCTTCTGTACAAGTGAACTGCGCACACACACTCGCACACATACACACACACACACACACACACACACACACACACACACACACACACACACACATTTAAAATCAGTCTTAACCCAAAATGTGCTTTTATTATTGACTGCTCTGTGTTTTAAAAATTTGAAAAAAAAAGTTTTATCTTTTTAGTATTTTTTAATTTTGAGTTCATTTTGGTCTTAAAGAAACTGGATTGGAGTTGTTGTCACCATTTTGTCATGTCTTTCTATATTTTTTTTGGTTGATTATTAAAGAATTCATGATTTTTGAAATGTTTCAGTGTTGCTGCGTCTGTTTTTCTCTCTTTGCCAGGTTATCAGGATCACTAAAGAGCCAGATTGAATAGAAGAGTCATTCATTGATTCCCACTGATTAGATTTATAGATTAATTGATGAGGATATGAAGTGGACTCTTGGTCTCTTGACATCTAACCCTTAAACTCTGATTATTTTTTAAAGCTCATTACCTGGTTGTCTCGTTTCAGTTTCGATAAACCTGTGTGTGTGTGCGTGTGTGTTAACAGGGGTGTGAAAACAGGCTGATGGGAAATCTGAGCTCAGGATTCAGAGAAACCAATTTGTGAACTAAATTTGTCCAGTTCTCCCAGTTTCTGTTTTGCACATCTGTCCTGGTTGTAAAAAACCTGCTGCCTTGTTAATGAGCATGATTGAAAATGCTGCTGCTGTTGTTTTAAAGGCCACAAATTTCTATGGGGTTTCTCACCTGAGCACGTGGGGTAATTAAAAGTGATGGAAGCATCCTGAGGGGGCCCTGAGATCTGTGGTGCAACAAGCTGTGCAGGCTCCAGAAGCAAAGAGAGAGAGGAATGTGTTGCTGCAGCTTCGGTGGTTTTCCTGGAGGGGAGGCCGTTTGTGTTTTCAGCCGGGGAATGTGCAGGCCGAGCTGAACCTCGCTGAATGGGGCGCCTCTCAAAGGCTACATTGTTTGGACTCTGACTAAACCAAACCGGTTTGGTCAAAATTTAACAGAAGGGCAAGTGAGTCTGTTTGTGTATAACGGTGCTGGTGTGTGATTATCAAAGCGTGTTCATGCATGTGCTCATATACACCTGCCTCGTTTTGTTTAAATGATAAAAACTACAGCTAAGAACCCCATGAGGGGGACAGCTGGTTCGTGGCAGTTATGGCAGCATGTCCTCGATATTTGCTCGGTGCTTTGATGCCATCATGTATCTGTGTGTCATCATGGCTCCTTGTCACAGTTCATTTTTGTTGCAAGCTTCTTCTGTCAATGCAGCTATTTACTGTGAGTCCAGCCCACCATCTGGACACTCTAATTGCTTTGGATTTGAAGCTGGTGAGATGGAGAGGACTTAGACACACACACACACACTCTGAATCCTTTGCTTTTTGTAATTTAATATAAAAAAATAAAAATACGCACATGAGTGCTGCTGTAAAGCTTTTAAGCTGCAGCGTGTTATAAAAGCCTGTGCAGCACTTGGCTTTTTGTCTTTTTTTTCTTTTTTGTCCAGCTGAAAAAGGTACTACACATCATGTGAAAGCTGTGACCGCATCGTGCCAAACCTGCTTTGTTTGAGCTTGGGGCGTTTAACCTGAATCTGAAGCCAAACTGACAGCGCCTGCGCCACTATCTCAGTGATGAGACGTTGTGTGGTGCCCCAGAGCAGTCCGGCCTGCTGGTTGTGGCGCCGTTGACACCGGGCAGCGTGCACACACAGACCGGGTCAGTGTGCTCTCTGGTCCGCCAGAGTTACAGAAGTCTGTTAATGTGGTTGGATGCCTTTCTGGGCCTTCAGACAGGATGTTTAAAAGTCTTTATAGACTTGAGTGTTATCAGATTGTGTGTGTGACTACAACTATGTGACTGTTTGACTCGTGTGTGTTTGTATAAGGCTTTGTATTTGACTTTCAGCTCTGGCAGCTACATCCGCAGTGTTGATTAAACATCTGATCATCAGTGTGCATGTGCGTGTGGATTAGTACAGACCCACTTGAGTTCCTCTCCACTGATAACTGCTAGCACAATGCTCCTCATTTAACCTCCCATCCTCCGGCTTCAGACCTGACGAATAAATCCCAGAGTAAATGATGGATGGCCAGGCCTGTTGCACAGATATCTAAGAGATGGATGTGGTGACCTGAGCCTTCACAATGATTAAACCATGTCTACATCTGACCTCAATTATGAAAGGTTTCTGCATATTTTTATAAGATTTAAAGTGTTGGCCTTTTCTCTTTTCTTGCCTGTGGTGAATTTCAAATCCCCCGTCGTCTGTCTCTTAGTTGTGTTGTTGCAGCAGATGCTGCTGCACTCCACAGCTGACTCGGAGCTGTTTGTCTTTCAGTTTTGTGGCAATTCTCTTGCACATGGATGTAATTAAGAAGCATTTATGTGAAATGGGCTAATTTTCCTTCTCTGAACAAGTCAATTATTTGACCTGAGTTCAAGCATCCACTACTGAGAATCGGATTGAAAGAGAAAAACATGAAACAGCCCTGACGGTCAATAACAAGTGTTTTTATATCTGTAGTAATTAAAGAACCGTAAGGGTACGAGTCCTGTTTACACACCGATGAGTTGGTGCTGTCATACATTTAGTAAGCCAAAGTTTAATTGCATTTTAAAGTAAATTTGTAGAACTCATCTTGAGGATTTTCTGTTTCTGCTCCGTCTTGTTTTTGTACATTTCGAGTTGTAGAATCTGTGATTGGAAAATCACCGGGTGTCACACAAGAACAGCAGAATCTCAGTCCAAAGTAAACAAAGCCAAGCTCTATCTAAATCTGGCTAAGCTCAAGAAGCTGGTTCATCTCCCCATCTTGAGAAAACCATAGAAATGTGGACTCTGAGCTTATCTCTCGATCAGTTCGAGGCTTTTTACCCCAAGACTGAGATTTAGAAAGTCTGAAAGTTGGCTCACTTCAAACTTCATGGCAAGGAGGGACACAGAATAACATCTTGCTGCCACGGCACAAAACCTGATTAGATTGGAATACAGCAGGCGAGAAGGGAACGTGACCCTGTGATGTTTACATCAGTGAATGCTGCAATAGGGTTGAAGATCTCATAGCATCATAAAAGTTAGACGGTCTTTAAGTTTTATGGTTTTATATTGGAACATAATAAAGGGAAAATATCTCCCTTTGCCAAGTCTGATAATTAGGTTAATGTAGTTTAGGTTAATGATGAAAAAGCACCATATGATGCTCTATATTGTGACATTATTTATTTTACAAAGACGGTCAAAATGCAGAAGCGGCATACAAATAAAACCAGAGTACATACGGTACATGATTAGATGGCTTCCAGAAGGACTTTTACCAGCTAAAACAGGAAGTCCTCTCCTTTCTGACTGTAGGAATCTCTTTGTTGGAACAGAATTTTAGTCCACTTCTTTATATTGTTGCTTCAGTCATTTGAAGTTTGAAGTCCCATCCCTGTATTTAAATCAGGTGGAGGTCTGAACATCAACTGGGACATTGCAACACCTTGACGCTTTTCTTTTTCAGCCTTTCTGTCGATAGTCGGTTTAGATCATGGTGTCTAATCCTGATTCTGGAGGGCCGGTATCAAGCATGTTTTAGAGGTCTCTGCTTTAACACCTGATTTCAGCCAGTGGTGATTAAAGGTTTTCTGCAGAGCTTGATGACACGCAGAACGGGTGATTCAATCATTGAAGCAAACTAAAACATGCTGGATGCTTGAGGACCGACTTTGGACACCTCTGGTTTAGATCATTGTTCTCCTCACCTGATTTTCACCAAACTTCAGCTGTCAGGTCTCTAAAACCCTTTAGCCACTTTCTCACTGGGCCATGACTTGACAACTACACTTGGAGACAGAAAATTTTAAAAACCCAGAAAATGTATCATACAACACTTTTGCAACCAGTTGCAAATGAATGTCCATGTCGAGTGGGGCATATGATGCAAAGTGAAAGTGTCCTGCAAAATTTAGTCACAAAGTGGCTTAATTATGTCTCTGTTCACAATTTAATCAGTCTGGTCGCCAAACTCTTAAAATTGTCCCTCACTTGTTGCACTTTCAGACCCAGAAACTAATTTGAGAAAGGTTCCAGATGCCCATGATGACAATGACTGTTTTGAGAACAAATGTGTCCTTTGTTCAGAATTCCTGTGACAGAACGATGAGGAAAGTGAGAAAATTGGGAACTTTTGAAAATATTTCAAGACGGTGAGACACTGACTTTAGGTGGAGCTCATTGTTGACTCTAACAGCAGGACGCCAACGATCCCAAATCATTAAACCTCTTCCACCGTGCTCTATAGCACAAAGTGTTTGTTTTTACAACCAGACATCTCTACTTTTGTCTATTTTCAATGTGATTTTTTTTTTTTGGTTCTTTCATCTATTTTACAGTTTGACACACTGACTTGGGTGTTTAAAGTCTGAAATGTTGGCTGTTGTATTATTATTATTTTAAAGGAACAGCTGTGATGTTGACTCCAGGGAAGATTTACACTTGTCATTTTTTCCTCGATTTGAACTTCAAATAGTTTAGAAATGATCTCCTAACCACCTTCATATTGATGGACAGCAACAACGGCATCTCTACAGTCATTAGCAGCACCTGGCAGCTACTTGCGTCCTTATTTTCAATGACCTCTGTAATGATATAGTTTCGTTAAATGCATAATGAGACAATCTTTGTTTTTTCAGGTTGTTTTTGCATCATTTTAAACCTGATAATGGCGGAATGATCCCCTCATCTGTTTTAGAGCATCACATAAAGTCCATTCCTTTCCTTTCCTGTCTTGTGCCTAATTGTGCAAAGTCTTTTAGAGTTCAGACTGGTGGAAGCAGCAAACAGATTTTCATGTTTATTTTTTTCTCAAAACTTTAAGGAATAATTCTGCACTGAAACTGGGGCTTTTTAATATCTAATAATACTGTGAAGAAACTTGATATTGTTTTGTTGTCACCAGGTCGACTGTGTTTTTAGGAGCTTGGAGCTTTAATTGTAAAACTAATAAATTGGATATTTTGCTGTTAGGCATCCAGGAGACTCTGAATATTGCGTTCCTCTCTTGGTCACATTATATTCCTTGTTTTGTTCTCTTTATCTCACATCCTCACATATTCTGTAACTGCTGATCGTTTGTTTCTAGACTCCCATGTTTGATTCAAATCAATATAAAAAAAAAACAATCTTCACTGGATTTCTTCATTTCACACTGTCTGAGTTGGTTTGTGACAAATTTACGAATTGTTCACAATTTGAGAGTCGGTAAGGGGGAGTAATTTGTTTGGCTGACTACACTAGAATGAGTGACGCTCTGGATGTTGTGGCTACTGAGCCGTTTGTATTGTTTGATTTGTGGAGACGATTGGGATTATGAAGCCTGCTCTGATCTTCTGTGTTTTGCTTACTTTTTGGTACTTTTAGGTATTTGTTTTTGTCACTTTCCTGGGATATGACTGAAATACAGACAAGTTTTATGCAAGAAAAAAAATCCAAAGCTACACCTTTTTTCATTAAAGTTGGAAATTATTTTAAGTTCTTTTAACAAAACTGATTCAACAACAGTTTAGCGTGATTGCTCCATGCCTGGTGAAATGAGACTGCAGAGGAAGATAATATCTGTAAATAATTACAGGAAATTGTATCATTCCTCCTCCTCAAGCAGTAAATGAACCTCTTGCTTCTGGTCAGTGAGTTTAGTTCGTGTGTGTTTGCTGCACACACATTATAAACCGGGGCAGACAGACAGGGGGGAAGTGAGTCCTCCTGTTTCCCCTGGAGGTCTCTGGGCGTTTACTCTTTCTGTCCTGGGCTGACAGGACTGGAGGCAACGGGGCTGGTTGAGCTGCACTGTTGGGTGGACGAGTCTCCCTCGGGGGCAGCGCAGGCAGAGCCGAGAGCTGGGAGGGCAGAGAAGGGCAGGGGGAGGCGAATATAGCGCACAAGGTAGTATTACAAAAGGGCAGGGAAGGTGCGATGGTGTGGAGGGAGGAGAGATCTGAGGCCTTGACGAAAGCTACAGAGCCATAGCTGGTGTGTAAATTTATCGATGACTAATGCAAGATGGAGAAACGAGAGGGGGAGTAGAGAAGAAAGGAGGAGCGGAGGAGTCGGCGAGGAGGGAAGGGGCAAAAGGGCAAGAAGCAGAACAGAGCGAGGGAGGAGAAGGCTGTATAAAGATGGAGTGGCTGAGAGGAGGAAAGGAGGGCGATGAGGGCCGAGCGACTGCAGCTGTGTTGATTTTAAGCTGCTCACGGATCAGTTTGTGTGGAAGCCTGCCTGTCAGAGTTAGGCTGCAGAGATGAAGCTTTGACGTTTCTCAGACCTCCACACACCTGCACAAACACCCACCACCATTAAATAAAAGATGCAGCTCGTGCTGCTGTGAGTCAAGTTAAACCCAAAAGGTCTTTATGCACCGACTTACCTGGAACAAATCCTATTCTAAAAATTAAATAAATATATAAAAGTGCACATTATGTGAATGCAGTGTGACCACCAGGGAGTGTAGCTCTGAGCAATGATGTGTGCGTGCGTGCGTGTGTGTGTGTGTGTGCGTATGGATATGAATAAAAGAGATTATATCAGGAAAAGAATGGTTTGTTGCTGCTCCTAAGAATAGCTTCTGTGACGGAAATGATTTTGATGTTGTATGCAAGCCTGTGTATGTGTGTGTGCGCGTGCATGCGTGCGTGCATGGTTGTTTCTCATTTTTTTGTGTATTTGCCCTGGAGTGTTTTGCAGATCAAATGCTCTTGCTGTTTAATTCTCCGTCTCAACAGGCAGCTCTTACAAAGTACATGCTCGCGATGGCACGTGCACATCTGCATACACTGGGATACATAAAACTACAAAAAAAGAGATGAATTTGAAGATTAAAAAAAAATAAGCCTGCAAATATTAGATCTCAGGGATGCAAGACATTCTTCTGGGGACCGCCGAGCTCGTAGTAAATTGTGGGTGATTGCAATCATGTTCATTTGCTCTTTTAACTGTTTGTTTTCCTCACTGACGAGGAATGTGCTTTTTTCCTGAGTGAGTTCATCTCAAATGTTACTTTAGTCTTTTTAAAGCAACAGTTATTTATGTTATCAGTGTTTATCCACTTCATACTAAATCAAAACTTAATTAAAAGATCATTTTTACAGTAGTGTTTGATTAAAGTTGTATGTGTATGTAAGCAGTTATTATTTTTTTTATTTTACTCAACATCTGCATCAGATTATTTTTACATTTTTAGGTGTATAACAGCGAGTGCAGAGCTGAGTTTGTAGCCGCTGTAATGTTCAGTCCTGGTGTTTTGGTTTGATGTAATTCACGTCTGGTGAGCAGCAGTTGAGATGTTTAAAGAACATTTGAAACTGCAGCATCCACTGGACCACCAACATTTCTTTGTGCAGTATCAACAATTCAACTGACCAATCACGTTGCAGTGATATATCTCCCTGACTTCAGAATTTAAGGAAAGTGCATCTCATCTCCGTCGGTATCATTCTGCATCGTTCACAGGTTTAATGCATTGGACTTAACATATAGTAAAATAATCAAAAGTATTAGTCGGCCCTGAAGCAAATATATTAGGGTTAAACAAAGGTCCAAGACAAATATTTAGATAGGAGTTGAATACTTTTTAAGCTAGCCTAAAGCTAAGAGCTAATGTATGTGAATCTTTTGCAGTTATTAGTATTTAACATTAGAATTTTTATCTTGTTTCAAACTGACCACAAGCTCCTTAACATTAGCATAAATACTAATTATTGAGCATTATATGGAAGTGGTAATATCCCCACCCACATTAGAGCTAAACATACTTAATTTCATGTATAACATTTCAAAAAGGCATTTTTAATTTTAAAAATACTTTAACCTAAATGCATTTAGTTGTTGCAGCCTGTGAGATGATGCAGAATGATGCAAACGGTGCTAGTATCATGCATGACATCACTGCAAAGTGACTGGAAAATGTTGCTGGTCCAGAGGTAAAAACCAGTATGGTAATTGGAGATTGTGTAAACCTGCAGTCTGTTTAAAACATTGCAGCAAAATGTGCTAATACTGTACTTTTTTAAAAAATTGTGGTAAAATCTGTTTCATTAAACGCTAGTTAGTTTATTTATGTCAAAACAGACAACTAATACAAGACAAGTCATCTTTATTTATCCTGCAGTTTCCTCATTTAGCTTCAGCTTCTGGTTCACTTCATGTTTATTTGTTTATTTCATGTGATGGAACTGGGTGAAGAAAACTCCGTGTGGTTACTGTGGGGTTGGTTTTGAAAAGAAAATGATATATGTCAAAACATTGAATATTCTGGTATCAGTATCCTGTAAGGTCCTTAAAGTTTGGGTCAGAATTCCAGGGTGGGTCCTGAAACACAAAGTTTGGGGGTCTTAAGACGAATTACAGAAATAAAAAATAAAAAACAATTTCCAATGCCAGGTTTTACTATATTTGTTGAAAAAAAATCCTCATAAATGAGAAGTTTTTTAATGAGGTTACTGTTTAAGGGGTTGATTACGCTCTCGTTTACTGAGCTTTTTAATCAATTTTATCTTTGTTCAACCAGCGATATTTGAGTCCAGAACTGAAAAGACTGGAAACTACTACTAAATACACATCTGGTATTTGTATTAATCCCAAAAACTTGATAAAATTTTTACATTTCAGTGTAAGCAGACCCACCTATCTCCCCTTTAAAGAGTCTGAGCTGTTTCCATTAAACAAAGGAGACCTCCACCTTATCAGACAGATGGATATAAAATTTGCCACGGCTGCTGTAACTTTCAGTTCAAACTGTACAAAATGGGTGTTTTTATTTAAATTATGCACAAACACTGAGCTGTATAATTTACAGTTTATAAAATTTGCAACTGCTCAGCAGGGATGAGCAATAAGTCTGAGTCATCAGCTTGTTCTGTATTTATCTGCTGTGTGGGTTCGCTGTGCACGTCTGCTGGTACGTGCACTACAGTAGAGCGATGGACTGGACTTTGAGCCCTCGCAGACGGTCCGTCTAGTGGTGGTATGGTATCTGAGCCAGACACTTCCCCCTCCAGGGTTCAAGTCTCTTCTGCTTTCTTTGTTTGACATTAAATAACAGCCGGAGTGAGAATAGGCATGCCAGAACTTCATGATGGTGTGTGTGTGTGTGTGTGTATCAGTGTGTGCTCATATGTATGTGTCAGCTCCTCCCTTATAACAACAGACTCCCTCACGTTCATTTATCTGTCATCTTATCTAGACACAGCTTTTTCTGTAATCACATCTTAAGCTTCGTCCTTTTTTCCACAGCATCTTGTCTCATCTGCCGTGGACTAGATGTTGATCAATGTCTGTCTAAAATTTCTATTTGTTGGTTTATTTTTCGACAGCTTTATAGTAGCTGTAACTCTGTGTGTTCAGCTGTTCATCTTTTATCATTTACAGCTCGTTTTTCATCTAAAACACAAGACTTTTCACTTTCTATTAACTCTGAAGCAGCATGAAAAATATAATTGATTTTTACCCTTTTTGAATTTTGCTTTAGTGAAGGCAGCATCTCTATCTGGGCTGCAGCTATTGACATACAATTTTGCAAACATCAATCATGAGGGAGTTTCCAAAATGTCTCTAAGTGTTCATGAGGGTTCTGTTCCTGTGCATCCAACGCTGGAAATTGTGAACATGTCAAGAAAAATTTGTGAGACAGAAACTCTCAAAATCATCAGAGTTGTTGAAGGCATCTGGAACTCTTCTTTATTTTGTGTTTTTGAGTCGGAAAGTGTGAGACAACTTAATGAGAGTTGACAACCAACTAAACTAAGCTGTGACTAATTGGAGATGATTTGGCATTCAAGGTGCAACAAAGTGCAAATAAAATGAGAATAAATCATAAACCAAGTGAGACGTATTTAAGATGCTTTGTGACCAAGTTGCAATGAGAAAATTTGCACATTTGCATGAATGTGGATCAAATTTTGCAGATCCATTGAATACGTTTCAATGAAAAACATGTAATCACCAATATGTATAATCAGATATAACGTCATTGTTATGGAGACTAATGATGGTAACTACATTTCTCATCAAAACCAGTTAGAAGATGCCATCCATCAGCTCAGATTCTGGTGTTTGATTCAGGTGAATCCTGCTTGTATTTATTTATCTGACACCAAACTGAAAACTTGGCGCACAGTTTTAACGCACGTGGTGTTCAAAATGCAAAACACGGGGCTGTTCTCTATCCCCTGTATAGGGCACTATATAGTGAACACCATGCAGTGAGTGAGTGAACCTTTCAAACACAAACTCTGACTTTTGGGAGAGAATATTTATCTTGTGAGTTTTTCGAGCATGTTCAAAAATCCAGCCGCACAGGAGTGAGACTGTGCAATTGAAAACTCTTTCAAATGTTTTGAGACACTTGGAAAACTCAACCCAGTGAGGTACTGGCTTTAGTTTTCACTGATTTGAGACAACAAAATAGAATCTCATGTTCTGAAAATGATAAAATTGTGAATAAAATGAGTGGAAATTGCAGACAGTGGGGTGTGATTGAGACACTTTATGGCACAAGTTGTAGCAGAAAAATTTGCTTGACATTCACACAAACATGGTGCAAATGTTCCACTTTATTCCCAGTTTCAACATGCACAGCTGACTTATAAGTTACCAGTTCTGTGATTCCAACTGAAAACAAATGTTCTCACAATTCTGTGCCTCCAACTAGTCACCAGTGGTCCCAGCCCAGTGGATTCAGCAGGACACCATAGGATGGCATCAGCTGACTGTCAGACTATCTTTTTATGCTGACCACTCTGCAGCTCCTCCTTGACGTCCACCTTATGTTTTTGACCCCTTATTAACCCTTCCTCTCCTCTGGGAGCTGCAGTGATTTCAGCTACATGGCCAGTCAGTCACTCAGCACCACCGCCGAAGCATCATGGGTAACTCTTGTGAGCCGCTGCTGAAGTACTCTTCAGAGTTTAATGCGCGGGAGATAAAGCTATTTAGAGAATAGCCGAGCATTGCCATGCGAAGCACAGCTGCACTGCACCATCCCTCGTCCTTTTAACTGTCAGCTTTGGGCAGAAATAGAAGAAATTGTCCTGAATGGACAAAAGGTCTTATCTTCCTGAAGGAAATTAAATGTTATTCAAATGTGGCATTTGGCATCGTCGGAGCGCTACGTGAAATGTTTATCAACACGATCCTATCGTTCTCAGGATTTGATCTTTGCCACCTTGACGGTAATAACAGGTTCAGGCGTCTGATTTGACCAGCGTGCAACAGGAGCAGCAAATGAGAACATGTGCAGCGGGTTATGTTCTGCTCACTGTTTAATAGCTGGAACATCTTAGTTCTGAGATAACAACACATTAGGAATTGCAAAAAATGGACCATCCAGAGCACTGCTGGGATGTGTGAGCACAAGGATTGCATTTTGATTAATTTATGTTCCAGTACATTTCCGTTTTTCCTAAGTCATTACCCTCCCAAATGACTGTCATTCCCAGTGGATCCAGACAAACAGAACTCTCATAAACAAGTGCACGCACCGGCCCGATCCTGCAGCTTCCGGTCTGTTTTATCTCCTCGTGCTCGTGCGACGACGTGCACGCTCTCTCCAGGAGTCTGCGCGTCATCAAATCGCCTCCAGCTCTCAGTTATTTATCTGTGTATTACACACGCTGTCCTGGTACCGCTCGCGGGTCGTTTATCTACCATAGGTCCCCACCATACTGATATATGGAGCGCTTGCATTTCTATATCACAGCCCTCCTGCCGGCAGAGGAAACACATCGGTACGCTCTGCAGGTCGAGCACCTGTTTTGTCATGGTGTGTGTCTGGGTGTGTTAAAGGGTGAAGGTGTGTGTTGACTTTGAGTTTTTCCTGGTCATTTATCCTATTTTAGGGCCTTTAACTCCACTGTCCTCCTCTTAATACCACTTTTACTCCTGTGCCTCTGGGTTTTCTGTCTTCCAATTTCTTTTCATTAGTGTGAATTAGGTGGGGGAGGTAGACGGAGGCAGGAGGAGCTTGTGTAGGTGTGTGTGTGTGTGTTTACATTGGCTTAGCTGCAGTATTGATATGGAGGGCTTCACCACATTATTGTCATTGCTTAATAATCAGCGTAATATTTTTAGAGATCTGTGAACCATCAGAAAATCTGAATTTCCCCCCAAAACCCCCAAGGCTATACTCGCTGGCAGTCCAAAACTAACACAGACCAACATTTGGAAATGATTTTAATTTTTATCTGTAGATCTTTTAATCAGCTAGCTTTTCCTCTGTTAGTGCGAGGATGTTTGTCTTCATGAAGAAAAGCTCATTTTCTGTGTTTGCTCTCCACGCATTGTCAGAAACACTTTGATCACCAGTGGTGGAAATTCGGTTTTGACATCTTGACTGGAATAATTAAGTGCAGAACTGGTAAATATAGCGACAGGATGAACGTGATGTTTAGTAGTGTGAGATGACGATAATGGATATGCAGATTTTTTGGAGCTTGTATTTGGTGTGTGTTGCCCTCTGTGCGTGTGTGTGCGTGTGTGTGTGTGTGTGTGTGTGTGTGTGTGAGGGGTATTACTTGTCTTGGTGCAATGAGCCGGGCTTTGTGTTAGGCAGGTTGAGCTGCAGGGGAAATTTTGTAACACTTGACCTGTTTCACTGAGTCATTTGTGTGGATGGAAAAAGAGAGGGAAAGAAGAGGAAGGAGAGGGAGGGCGGGCGAGGGGAATGGCAGTACAAGTGGTTAGGGGGTGATGGGGGAGATGAGTGACAATGAAAAGTGATCAAGAGAGGGAGAGAAAACAGCAGCTGGGGGAGCCGGAGGGAGGCGAATTGCGATGACGGCGCCTTCATATTTCTTCCTTTTTACTTTCTCCATCTCTATCTCTCACCCATCCCTCCATCTCTGTCCATCATTCAGCAGCCTCGGAGGCAGGCCTGGCCTCGCTCCTCATTACTCACCCCTTCAACCTTAAAGGTCATAAGCACAAACACAAGCACTTTAAATCTCGAGAATATCACATTTCTTTACGAGTGCGGCTGTCTGCTATATCGGCAGAGCATTTGCACACATATGCATCTATATGTATGCACATGCACTATCCCCTTATTGTTGAAAATACTTGAAGCCTGCACACACCACATACATATTAATGGTGTGGCTTTTCATTGGAGGAGCTCAGCTGGTGGTCTCCTGCCTCGAAGGGAGAGTTTGAGCTCTGCATCTCTGGCTACGTATTCCTGTATTTCCTCACATCTCCTGTGTGAGCTTTCGTCTGTTTTAGTCATTTTTCTTTTTGCTTTGGGGTGTAATGTCTATAATTTGGGAGCGTTTTCTCACACCCATCTTGTGGTGTCCAGCTGTGCACATAGGTTTGGTTAAGATTTAGTGTTTTGTTGCCTGTTAGGTTAATATGAATGTGGTATTTCTGGGGAACAACGGGATGTTTTTTAATATTTGGCTCAGTTTCTCATTTGAGCAGAGGGTTTTCATCTTATTGATAAAAATGTCAAAGCCACCATGACCTCACAGAACCCCTTTTTTTTTTTTACAGTAACTCAGGAACCAAAGGGAGGATTGTGACATTTTACATGTTCAGATACTAAATTGGTGACCGTATAATCTCTGAATCCCCAACTTGGAAGTGAGTGTTTGCGCTGCGGAGTTGAAGATATGTGTCAATAAACTGATATTTGCAGATGATTGAACAATGGATGGGTGGATTGATAGAATCTTTATTGGTCCCAGAAGGAAGTTCAAGCATCCAGTAGCAGTGTAACAACACACTGTAAAAATAATATATAAAAAACGATGGAGAAATAAAAAAATCCTACTAGGCCAGATTGTGAGGATAAAAATCCAAACACCCACAAAGACATGAACCTGGCTCAGAATGATCCGATATAAAATACCTTTGAATAAAAATGAACCAATTAAGGACATTTAACTCAATAGTTTTGTTTATTTTGTGGTGAAAGCTGCACTGATGCAGGTAAATGTTCAATGTGGTGTTTGTTAGGATCTGGTACTACAGGGGGATCAGCCCATCTATAAAAATAAATGACTATTATTATGATACTTTTAAGGAATTCATTTAATATAAATTGTAATTTTGCCCAAAAGCTGGATTTTTGTAACCTGTTATCAAAACAAAATAATTATCTATTGATCTTTATTTTTATTGTTACCTGCTAAAGAATTAGACAAATGAATAAAAGCTTTGAGATTGATCAGAAAGTCAAAAACTGTAGGCTGCTACCTCGTTATGTTTCACAAAGTTCATAAACTCCCATCGCTGAGTTAAAACTCCTGTTTTCTGGTAAAACTCCTGTTTTATGTTTAACTCTGCTACTAATGCAGCTGCATTGGCTCCCGGTGAAGTATCGAGTACACTTCAAGGTCCTTGTTCTGACTTGGAGAGCCCTGCATGGACAGACTCCAGCTTACATTAGTGGGTTTTCGCAACCGTACACTCCAGCCAGGTCCTTAAGGTCCTCTGACCAAGGCCTGCTCTCAGTCTACAAAACCAGACTGAAAACAGAAGGAGAGCCTTTTCTCCCGCAGCTCCAAGACTCAGTCAGTGAAGTCAGTGGTTTCATTTAAAAAGTAGCTAAAGATGCACCTTTAACAAATCTAACCCTAATGTATATCTCGATAGGCGCTGCACACATAAAGACTTATTTACTGAAAACTGTGATAAACTGACTTTTTGGTCCTTTGTGGTCCTTCTGTCTGCTACACTTCTTATCTCTCCTGCTCTTTTTCTAATTAACCCATTAAAAATAATGCAAAGTGGAAAATATACAAAATCTCAAAATAATTCTCATCTGCTGATCTGATCATTAGGTTTGGTCCAAATACATTTTCATTAGTTTCATATAAGCTGTTTAATCTCGCTTCATCTAGTTTTTGGTGATTTACAATGTTCATGTTTGAGGGTAATTTAGCAGCTTGTGTGAAATGAAGAAAAACTATGACATGTAATTGTTTTTGTTTGTGAGCAAACGCCATATTTTCACATTATTATCTGGATATAAATGATAAATCTGTTTTTTTGGTGTCTTTTCTCCAAGGTGGGGCAGAACACTAATATATTTTAAAAAGCAAACATAAAATCTATATATGTCTTATTTATTACTTAAATGTCCTCAAAAGACCTTAAATTTTGGTTTTTCTTCATTATAGGAATAACTTGTTTGTAACTACATCATATTTTGATGCCTTAAAGTCGAGTATTTCCCAAAAGATGTGCAAAATGTCTGCATGCAGTTTCTCTCAAATATGGTGAAAGCTTAACTTTTTCTGGTGGATTTGGATAGTAATTGTCAGAAAGTTGCATAAATAGAATAAAGAGGAAGCTAACAAAGCTATTGGGTAAACAGTAAACACATTTTAGGAAAACCTCAAGGCATTTTTAGCGTATTCTGGTACTGAAATGATAAGAAGCTGAGGGAAAGATGGCACATTAGGATAAACGATTTCTGTTAAACAGAGTTCACACAGGCAGCTCAACTACGTGTATTATTAGTGTCAGTCTGCTGTGGAAATTCTATCAAAAATGTAGCTGTTAAAACTCTTCTTTCCTATTGACAATTTAAATATAAACATTACTCAAGTTCATGCCAAATTTGGGGCCACTTCAGAGGGTCTGACGAGCCACATGTGGGGTTCAATAAAAACATTTAATTACATTCTGTGTTTTGTTTTGTTTCCTTTTGCATAAACGGTCTCTATAAAACAGTTAATGGTGGCGTCTGTAGATTAATCAGAGTAAAACTGACTCTGGAAAATAAACTATATGTTGCTCCGGAGTCTTTAAATGTACTTTTCACACCTCGTTAACCCTTCGTGGGTTCACCTTGTGTCAGTCTGAGATTTAAATTTATGCAGAACACGTTGTGATTCAGAGAGGATGGAATCTTCCAGACCCCCATCTGGAGCAGTTGAGGGGACTTCACCCAGGTGTAAACACAACCCACCCAACAGGATAAAACAACAACAAGCTTCTAATTGCGGTCGTAACTAAAAAGCGATCTCTCACAATAGTTAATTAAGTAAATACTAATGTTTCCCTCGATCTGGTCTGCCAGCCACACCTAACTAATTGGCATCCTGAGATCAGACCGTAACGTGAGCTGAATGGCTCTAACTATAGTGCCTTTAATGTTGTCATTATGTTGGGTAATTATATGATGTTCTGTGCTTTTTGTTTTTGCTTCCATTCTCTTCAGTTTCTCTTTATAATAAGAAAAATGGTGCCTTCATGTCGACTCAAGCTTTTATTGTTTCCTCTCTGAAACCTATTTACTATGCAGCCAAATTATGTTTAAACTCAGCTGTTCATTTCAAAAAATCAATTTCAAAACTCTCCAGATATTTAAAATATGTCAAGCGGGAGCTTCATTGCATGGATTTACATCATATGTTCAATTCAAAGCGGGATGGAGACATGCAGAGTGGAATGCAAGATGGGTTTTAAAGCCTTTGGATGTTATTATTTCTTTAACACCATCGGCATCCTTTTGTCTCTTTCCCCTCGCCTTCAAAGCTGTGCCCACTTTGCCACGTCTGTTTCTGCTGCCACAACTGCGCACGCTACAGTCGTAGCCTTTCAGTTCTGGTGTGACGGCTGGCGTGGCGACCGCAGCCCGGCAGCACATCCTCTGGTGCTGCGAGTCCCGCCATCAGTCGAAGAGTCTGGTATTTGGTGACATTTAGCATTTTATTTCAAAAATTATGCATCAGTGTTGACATTCAGTATGCATAAAATTCATGATGTATGTGGCACTTCCTGAAGGCGCTGCAACAGAAAAAGGCGAGGAGTGTGTGACAGCTGAGGCACACACACTCAGACTGAGCATATAACTCTATTGACTAATAAAGATGAACACATACTTGGTGAATCTAGGTCATAAAGCTTTGCCAGTGATTTTGAAAGTCACGTTTCATAGTTTTTTCCCCCCAGTTCATCTGTTTATATTATTAATTCAAGTGGAATTCTCCTCTCTCATCTGCACACACCTCCCTGAGGTACTTCACTTTATTCATTCTTTGCAAATTAATTCCAGGATGACACTTTTTTTTAAGATCCCCAATTTATGTCAGCAGTCAGACGGGCCTCCCTGCTCAGCAGCTGCCTCTCGCCTTATCTCCCCGCCTCATGTCTGAGTCTCTCTCTCTGCATGCGCGCTCAATGAAACAATGGTGCTTTCCAGTTGCAAGCAATGAGTTTGTCAGGTTTTTTAAAAGCGAGAGAGACAAATTGAGGGAGGGAACCAGAGGATGTGAAGATAATGGGTTTCTGTGGTGATTAACATTCCAGTGTGGTGCGTCAAAGAAAGTGTGACTGTGCCATTGTGTCTTTACTGACAGCTGGATGAGCGGAGGTCTCGGCGCTGGTTTTGTCTGTGGCTCAGAGGGTAATAAATATACCATGTCTAATCTCCATCTTGGGTGTCGAGGTGTCTCTGAGCATCTCCACGTGTATCGCCTTTTCTTCTGTCAACAGACCCACGTCTAAAGCAAATGCAGCTAGCTTTACAAGTCAGTGAGCTCCCTTTCTTTCACCATGTGAGTCAGCCAGCTAGCTGACTAACCGGCCATTCGTTCTGTCGACTTGGATCTCCGGGCCTCTTGTTCTGCTGCAGCGACACACCTGTCACCTGGAGCGAGACGGACCCAGTCAGCCTCTGTGGGTGCATTTGTGTTTTTACCAACTCAGAAAATGGTGTGAGGCGAGCCACTGATCCATCTCACTGAGAAACAACATCATTCCTGTTGAGTGATTCCTGTTGACATATAGGCTTTAGTGGAGTGTTAGTAAATGTTTTGCACACAGCTGCAGGTCAAAGGCATTCCCAGCCATTACAGAAACTCAATAGTCTGTGTAAAAACCTGTAGTGAAGTTCAGTTATAATATTGTGAAACTGCACTAATGCTCATGCTGTGAAATCAAAGTGCATGGTTTAACAATGGAGATTAGCTGATTGTTTGGTTTTCTGTCAAACAAAAGGCCAGCATGCAGTCTGCTTTAAATATTTCATTTAAGGTTTTTTTTCCTTTCCTTCTAAGCTGCTGCTCTCAGAAGTCCAGTGAGATAAAGGTGTGCTGGGAACTTTTTACTTTAATAGTTGAAGGATTAACCAAGAAAGTATGTGGCTCTGGGTTAGTGATCTGTGGAAACGTTGACTGGATTGTAGCCATTTTTATGTTTGCAAATATCTACTAGCTGTAGCAGCCATCTTGAATCAAATTGACGCCTATAGCAGCAGATGCACATCTGTTAATTGCTTTATTAAAATCTGTCCTGTGCTTTAATAGATATAATACACACACAGGTAAAACATTATAAAATTCATCTAAGGAAATGATGTCATCAGCTCTGAATTCATTCATCACTTTCACATAGAAGATGTATGATTTCTGTTAATCTGACTTAAATATTTTGGTTTATGTTGAGTTTATTGTACAAAATGTTGACTATTGAGAGTCGATCCTCCAAACTTTAGCATTGATTTATGTCGTTTTGAGCTTTTGGAGGACCAACATGCGGTTTTGCCGCGGGCTTCAGCATCAGTATTCCTTTCACCCTTCATGCTGGATTTAGGCCACAATTGCCTAGCTAATCAGGTAGTCTGTCTGGGTGTTTCTTGTGGATTCGGAGCTAAGATCTGTTGATTCTCCCCAGTTCCTGACTTTGATCCTAAATATCTCATCCGCGCTCAGATCAAAATGTACAACCGACTTTCCCCTGCTGTTTGGCTGGCAGTGCGCTCATCGGCGCACGCTCAGGTGTGCTTTGAAAGCTGAGCAGAGCAGACAGGTTTTTGAGCTAAGTTAAGCCAAGGATTAAGGAGAAATTTACTGCTCATCTACGTGTGTGTAATAGTATTTATTTTTGACTTGGAGAGGAATACCTGGTTTGCCTCTGAAAGGCATCAAAACCTTTTTGCATCGTCTCCGGCTCTCTCAGATCTCACTTCTATCCACGCTCTTCTCTCTATACATGTTTGTATACGTGTCGTTTTCACGTGCCTGTACTGAGCGCTCGTTCCCACTCTTCTTGCGTGCCTAACTGGCTCAGACACATCTATATGGCTTAATTTTTTGGGTGGGGGACGAATGTGCTCTGATGCCAGACTGCCAGGAAATCAATGCAACAAGCCCCCCCTCACCTACTTTCCCTACTGAAATTCCTTCCTCTCACCTCTCAGTGTGTCGTCTTCATTCTCACCCCCCCACCCCCATCTTGCTCAGAGCCCTTATTAAAAATGGAGAGAGTGTGTGCTGCATATTTAAAGTGGTCATGGATGGATTTAAACGGCTGATGGTATTTAGTGTCTCCTCAGGGAGCTGCTATGAGCCCTTAAGCTGACTTCTCTGACTGGAGCCTGACTGACTGGTGAGCACACACTAAACCTCTAATAATGACTTGTGTATACACAGTCAGCCTGGCACGTGCACGCACACACACACTGCATAGTTGGGGTGGGGACGCTGGTCACGTTTGTTATGTGTGGAATGGATGCATTTCGATGTGTGTGTGAGCATTGGCTCGTCGGTCAATAACTCATTAGTTTGGCCGTTTTGATTCAGCAGTGTGTAAATGTTTTAAATAGGACCCTGTGCAGAGTTCAAAGGCACATCTAAGTGTGTGTGAAGGAGTGCGTGCAAGTGTGTGTGTGTGTGTGTGTGAAAGCTCTCTCCCTCTCTCTCCGGTCGGGTGTCACGCTGAGCCCCTTCAGGTCGAGCAGCAAGTGTTTCTGTCATGTTGTCTTTCATGCTGTCTTGAATTTGGGCTCCAATCTGCTCCTAAGTGTCCTTCACCGAAACACTATTGATTACCCCACAGAAACACACTCAGACACTGAACGTAAATAGTGCCGACGGGGAAACGCACACACTGATAAACAGACGAGGAGCAGCCGAGCAGGCGGGAATGAGAGGAGGAAGAGACTGAGGAGTTTGGTTATGTCTGAATATTGAGATGAATTGTGCACAAAAGAGCATTTCTATTAACTAACGCACGCCTGCAGCCACTTTTAGTTTGGAACAATGAGATCAGCGGCGTTGCCTTCGGTGCATTCAATCCATGGCAGAGGTTGGTAATGTAGATTTATTCATTATTGATGCTGCAAGGGTTTTTAATGCTGGATACTTGGTGTAATGTCATTTGACGTATGTAGAGCAATTTGGCGTATCTCATTCTTGACGTTTGAGGGTTATAGCATGTCTGTGGAAATTTGCATCAGTGCTCACGCATTAGGTAGAACATCTCTGCATGTTGATGCCCTTTTTTTCTCTTCTGTGCAAGACATTGACAAGGAACCCTACCAGTGTTTGTGCTAATGTTTATATGTTCGTATTTGCATTTTAAAAATGCGGTGCAGACAGTTACACCAACATTAGAATGTGATCCATTGTTGATGGAGCTGCTCGACAGCCACCCTGATGACCGTTCGGTGTTGTGACACATGCACAGCAGTCACAGAAGGCTCAGGTTCTCCAACAAAACTTCCGATTTGCTGGCAGCGTCGAATGGGTTGCATCCTGTTTCCAAGCGCATAAATCACCAGCCTTTCAAGACAACCAGCCAATCGAACACATTTAAAAAATAATGAAACCATTCTTTGTTTCCATACAGATAAATTGAACTATAAATTCTTTTTTCTGCACCTTCCCATCTCTTCTGTTTGCTATTGTGTCCACTGGCTCCCAGTGGCACTGCATAACTAAATGGCAATAGAGGAAATGTCTTTCTTAATGAGCATTTGAATTCAGGCTCAGCGAGAGCGCAGTTTTTGGGTGTCTCGACAGCTCGCATTGTTGTGGTTTCTCTCCAGGGGTATTGGCTGAAGAGGGAAGTAAATGAATGTGGAGAGTGCGCGGGACCATTACGGCTCTGTGTGTCATTAATCAGGAGCTGATGAGAGGCCATTTGAGCGAGAGATGGGGCCCATTACTGCCGTGGTGCTCTCAGGACTCTGTGTGAGGCTCTTTTTGTTTGCCTAGTTTGAGGTCAACAATGCAGCAGGTACAAACACTGTAAACAACACTCAAAATCATTAGCACTGAAGGAAAAGAACAAATCCTGCTCGTGTATCATTAGGTGCGCATGTGATCAGATAAAAATAGGGGGTTTGCCACATTCTTCTTCGATTCCTCTCCCTCTGACATCTCCATCGTATTTTTCTCCATTCTCCAAACTGAATCTTCTATTCTGTCAGTTGTCTCTTTTCGTTCCTATATGTTTGACACTCCCTTTCCTCCTTCTCCATCTCTCTCTTCCTCTGTGCCTCGTCTCTTTTCTGGCAGCCTTTGTGAGCGACTTGGTGGGAGGGTGACATGACGAGCGCTCTCATGAGTCGGTGAGAGTTAAAAGGAGCGAACGAACTGACTCTCCGCGCTTCGAGGGAGGAAACGAGTGGTAGCCCAGTCCTCGACTTTGTTTTATTTTTTTCCTTTTCTCATTATATGTTACATTCCTGCTCGGAGCGCTGCCGGATAGAGAGAGAGAGAGAGGAGCATCTCGACTGTAGGGGAGAAATCTAAGAGGATATCAAAGTTTTAGGTAGGATGTGAGGCTGAGTGGTGGGTAATGAGGTGAGAGTTCCTTTTTGCCAGGGGTTAGTCGTGGTCAGCAGGGCAGGTAAACATACCAGCTGCTCCTGACTGTTTGGCCTGAAGGCCGCAGTGACAGTGGCAGAGGAGGGAATAGAGGTGTGTGTGTGTGTGTGTCTGTATGTGGGGGAGGGGGGGAGGGGGCACGCTGAGAAGATGGATTGAAAGCCTGAAGGCACTGTGTGGTAAAATAGGTTGCCGGATATTCTCAGATTGCAACATTTACTGTAAGTTACACTATTTTTTTCCAGGGTTTGAAGATTACCTGTCTGAAGTCGGCTCAAATTACACTTTCTTTCTTTCTGCTTTTTTCTAAGGAACTGTGGCAACTTAGTCTTTTTCACTTTGACTTATTTTCTCTCAGAACAGCTACAGTTTTTAAAGTGCCTGTGACTCCATATTTAAATCACTTTATATTAAACAGGTGTAATCTTTGATGCCTCTAGATTAGCATTGCACCATTATAACTCAAAATACGCTGTAATTATTTCCTAACGAGCAACTCGGAGATCAGAAGAAAGCGCCGCCTTCCGGTTCTGCTGGGTTTCTCCTTATTTGGCAGCCTGACACTTCTGCTGCAGCAGGGGGCAGTGCCGTCGCGTGAAAGAGAAACGAAACTGAAACTAAACACTACACGGTCTATGGGCAATGGCGGCGGCACTGCCTCGCTCCAGTTGTCGTGAACGTGCATGTGGGAGGAGAATTTACCATATAAGCAAGTCCGGATCACTATGACCTCATAGCGGGCTGGAGTGAAAAAAACAGTTTGAAACCTGGGTCTGAAATCTGGAAGAGCGTCTCACTGGCTGGACTAGGAGACAGATGGACGCCGTTTTTTGCTCTTTCTGGCAGGTTTAAGGTGAGAACTCAATGTTGCAACATGATAGATAAGTTAGAAAACATGGAAACCGATGTCATGGGCACTTTAATAGGATGGTGACAGCTATAGTTCCCATCATGGTCATGAAGCTGGTGCAGTGAATGTACAGAGCTGTGAAAACATGTATTTAACCCCTTACAGATTTCTTTATTTTGCTTCTTTTTTTTTTTTTGTCATTTAAATGTTTCAGATCTGCAAACAAATATCAGACTAAGGGAGCCTGAGGAAAGGATGATATCATTTGTTAAGAGAAGAAGCTGCCAAATTCAATCATGACTCTATGTTAAAAAGTAACTGACCCCTAAATCTAATATCTGGTTATATTATTTTTTGCAGCAACAACTGAGGGTTGTCCAGTATGAATTATCTGTTTCAGGTCAAAGTTCAAACATTCTCTTTCAGAATTGTGTGCAAACAGTAGAATTTATGTTTTCATCAAATAGAGCAAGTTGTTCATGTTGTGATGCAGCAAGGCTGCCTTGGACCATCACACCACCATGTTTCACTTTTGGATTAATGCTCTTTTTCCAAAATAGTGTTAGAGCAAACATCTGAGTAAAACTGTCTCGTTCTTGTTGTCAGATCATGACCTCAGACCTTAACCAAATGAAGCTTGCAGGGCTTTAGGAAAAGGAAAAGAGGAAGTGATCTGTGGCCACATAAGTATCGTATATATACCACAGTACAACTTAGTGGAGTTTGTTCTCTGCATTTGACCCGTCCCTGAGGAGCAGAATGCAGCCAGTGTCACCTGGGAGGCAGTTGGGGGTCAATATTTTGCCCAAGGATACTTCAATACGTGACTTGGGCCGGATTTGATCTCCTGATCAGTGGACAACCACTCTTCCCCTGAGTCATGAGTGAGCCTTTAGACGTGTTTCTGGGATATTTTGTTCTTGAATTCCTTTAGAATGAGCCTTGATGCAATCTTTTAACCTTCTTTATATTGTCAGACGGGTTGTATTAAAGTGATTTTTTTTTTTTAAATTCTACAGTTCTGGCAGTAATCAGGCCTGGGTGTAGTGGAACTGAACTCAGCTTTCTAAATAATTCATAATTTAACAAGGTGGGCAATTACTTTTTCATATAGCGTCAGGTTGTTTGGATAACATTTCCCATTAATAAATTAAATAATAATTTTAAAACAGCATTTTGTATTTACTCAGGTTATCTTTATCTGAAGTCTGTGATAGATTCCTTTATCTCCCTTGCAAAAGCGATTCTTAATCTCAGTGGGATATTACAAATAAGGTTTCTATTTAGAGAAGGTTACAAACACCAGGGCCTCTATTTCATCACCCTCTCATGATCCCTCCTTTTTGTCCTGTTTTGCATCAATTTGAGCCAGTTTCCCTCACCTTTTAAGAGAAACTGGTTTCCAGTACGAGGCCTTTGGGGGTCCCCGTTTGATGTTGTTCCTCTTTAGGTTCTAAAAGAGGCCTTTCCCACCCGTGGCTCCTCTATTTAAACTATTATTACTAGTTTAACCTCAGATATGTGCCAACCAGTGTTAAACATGCTGCTGTAAAACCTCTGCTTAAAAAGAGATAATGGTTTACACACAGATGAGTGTCTTTTTGAGTGAACAGGACATGGAAGTTCTTCAGTCTGGTTTTAAAACACTGCAGCACTGAGTCTGCTCTGCTGAGGGTTTTTGATGATGTTCTTTTAGCTCTGGAGTCTGGTGACTCAGTACTTCTTGTACTTTTTGGATCTACAGGCTGTATTTGACACCGCTGGTCATGAGATCTTTAACTCAAGGCTGGAGCAGTGGGGGCAGTCATACCTTTCAGATCTGAGTTTTTGTGTCACCATCAGTGACTTTGTTTCCACCTCTGCTGCTCTTCTCTGAGGCGTCCCACAAGGCTCTGTTCTTGGTCTTGGTGTTTCAGCTGTGTGTGTGTGTGTGTGTTTTATTCATTTAGTTAAAGCGGCACTCTGGAGCATTTTTCTCTGTATCAAAGTTTTCTAAATGTTTTAAATGATATTTCAGGTCTAAACTATGATCTATGGGTTGAGTTCCACAACATCTGTCATTCTGATGAAGACCCTCCTTCCTCCTAGAGACCCCTTTCCATTATTTCTTGCCGCCGACATTTTTCGGCCAATGAAATTCAAATTTCTGCATTGTCTGAACATGCACGCGCATCGACCAAACCTGTACCAGTAGGGGGCGCTGTCGTACAGGACGCTCCGTGTGTTTCTCTGCCGTCTCAGCCGTTCACTGAGGACTCACAGCTCATTTCTACTAAAAACCTACCCATTCTCCAGCTAAAGATGGGTTTATTTTTATTTTTAAACCTTTCACCTCACAGAATGGCAAGGCTTGACAGGGTTATGCGTTTATTTTGGTCAGAAAGTTCATCCAGGGCCGAGTCAAGTTCAGCTTCAGAGTCCAGCAGCAGCTCTCTGCTAACAGAGCTAATATCAGAAGCAGCAGGGACAGAGAGGGCTCTTCAGACCCTCGTAGTATTGGAATAAGATTAACTGTGAGTGATTAAACCCTACACATTGAGCTGTACAGTTCATGTCCGAAGTATATGCGCCGCGTGCACGTGCGCACACGCGACCGGACGCGCGTGTCGAGATGTTTTGAGGAGGAGCCTTTGGACGCTAGATTCAAAAACTGCTCTCCTGATGAAATCCTCCGGAGTGCCGCTTTAATCTGTTGTTTTATTAAGGTTTAAATGAAGTGTTATGTTATCATGCGATCAGAGGTTGTGACCGGTGTGTTTACATGTAGGAAAATAAATGAGCCAAGAATTGATTTATATATAAAATTATAACAAAATGTGTGGAAAGAGATGGCCATTTAACTAAAGAATACAAAGTGCAATGATGGGTAAGATGTTTACATCTGATTCTTAACCTCAGCACCCAGAGATGAGCAGAATAACCAAAGATGTTCTGAGGTATAAAATGTCCTAAAAGAGGCAGGAAGCAACAAGTTGTTTCTATGTGTAAAAAAAAAAAAATCATGACCTGGAAATACATCTGTATGTTATCATTAAATTCACATGTTTATTTCAATTTTTGTGAATATCCAAATCACTGTCTGCAGCACTCATCCAGAAGTGGATAAAATCTTTGTCCTTGGGCTAAAATGTGGTCCAGATGTTTTTGTTTTGTTTGTGCAACAGGAGTAATTATACCAACACGAAACGCACAAAAATCCAGCAGCCTTTCATTGAAGCACCTTCTGAAATGTTTTCACATCCGTATGGTCTTTTCACAAAGCGAATAAAGCAGAGAGAGAAAGAAAGAAGATTAAATAAATGAAATAACAGGCAGCAAAATAATAACTGAACCACAATCGTTTAGGGTGAATTTTTCCTGTGAAGATGTTCTTCATCTGTTTTACAAAGTGCTAATGGTGATTATCACTGCTGTGGCTGTTTAATGGTAGCAAAACTAGTTCTGTAAATAAATGTTAACAGAGAAGAACAAACGTTTTCCTGTCCAGGCAGACTTAATGATTGAAATGTTTCATTTCCTGTCGATTATGGACGAGTGTAAATTGCTCTCAGCAGGTGACGATTTGAAGTTTGTTTCTGTCTGTGAAGGGTGAGGGCTTCCTGTGGTTTATCCGTGTGTTTCTGTCCTTCCTCGTCATTAGACCCTCCACTTCTCAGTGTAAATCCACACACTCCTTCATCGAGTCGGAGTGTGCACGGATCGGACTCGTACCGGGTTTAACTTTCAGCAAGAACACCAATAAGTGTATCGATTACAATTTCTAACAAGTTCTGTTTTTTTGCAGAACATTTCTGTGAATGTCTGTCAATTTTTTTGTCATTCACAAATTCATTATCACCTTTTTTTCTTTTAATTCTGAGGTGATAAAATCAGTGTTGGCCTGGCATCAGATACAGACGGATAAATGTGCGAATGCAAATCGAGCCTCAATTCATTCCATTTTCCATTTCTGTGGAGAGATGTGAAGTGGTGCTAATCAAAATTCATCTGCATGCTTTTGGATCGACCTACAATGAAACATGTGTGCTGAGTGATGTATCTCAACATGGCTGTTCTATAAAGCACAATTAACTGAGCTGGCCCAAACAAGGCGCTTTGAAAATCCTGTTTAAACTGGACTCTGGCCCGACACGTTTCGCCAGGACAAATGAACCATGAGGCGTTTGATTTGTTTGGTTTAACATTTACGTGTTTCGCATTATATAATACTACTTAAATAATATTTTATAACTATTTCAACCACAGCATTCAGCCCTAACTGTAATCTGTTGCTGATAAATCTGAATTTAAGTGTGTTTATAGATCTAAAAATAAAAGGTGGAGTGTGGGAAATTGGTTGGAATTCAATGTTTTGCTAGAAAACCTTGAATCTTGTGTATAAATCAGATCCAGAACACCAATAGGTTTATTAATAATTTCTAACTAGTTCTGTTTTTTGCAGAAAATTACACATAACAAATATTGTATTGTTACAGACGGATTAAGACGGAGAAATCTTTTTTTTTTTTTTTATGTTGGGTTTTGAGGCATTATCAGTAATCAATATTTTACCAGCAGTGGAAATCACTCTGAGCTTTATCAGTTTGGAATATCAGGCAAATGTTATCTTGGGGGAGAGAACATTGGAGTCAATTTTGCACGGTTATCTACATAAAAGCCTCTAGCAGCAGCTAGCTGAGACCTGGAGCACTTCCTGCAGGAATGTCATAATATTTCACCTAGAAAAAGGTCAGATGATCACAGAAATAAAACAGTGTAAGACTAAATTCATGGCAGTCTAAAAGGTTGTTATTATAGTCACTTGAACTTCTATGACTTTTTAGAGACTAGAGTTGTTTTAGGATGATATACCGGTATATTTAAGATGTGACGAGCTGTTAGGTTGAGCATTAAAGTATTCAATCAGCAGCTATGATTTGAGGGAAAATATACTTTTGTGCACGTTTTATAGAAGCACGATTGACCAGAAGTGGAAGACAATACATATGGACCAAAATTGAGCCAGCATTAGCCTCACGCCACAAGAAAACACATGAACAGAATTTACAGAACTGTATCTTTATTTATCATTATCAGGATAGAAATGGCTTCCATGGCGATGTGAGGTTTTGGTTTTATCACACAGCCCTGCAACAGATAAGACGTACTGTAGTTCATATCCTTTCCTCAGAAACTCACTTCTAAAGGTTTAAACTGTAACTATATGCTTGACAGTGTCCAGAGGTAATATATCAAAGCATCATCAATTATTTATGCTAATAGTTTTACAATATAAATACCTTATTTAATAATTGAAGCAGGCTGCAGGAACAAATTACTATTAAACCATTCCACATGTTGCACTCCAGTGGCGTTGTTTTTATGTAGTGACCGTTGGCGTCCTAATTACTTAAATGCGTTGCATTTTAAAGAGCGCTAAAATTCTTTATATAACAGACGTGAGCTCCTTTAGTTGATGACCTGTGCTTTTAGAGAACTTGCTACTCTCCTGTTAAGTATCTGCATGTTGCGTCCACCCTTCTGTGTGGGTGCATGTGTTTGTAGACAAGCAGAGTGTTTGTAGTACAACAGATCATTCATGTCCTGAGTGGACAGCTACATTTGGCTAATGCACCCCTGCTTTTCTCTGCTGGCTGCAGCCCGACCACCTCTGTGCCAGTGTAAAGTGGACTGTAAATATTGACAGGGAAGACGGTGAGAAGCGGAACAGCGACCTTGTCAGAGAGGAAAGGAAGGAGGAGGAGACGGAGGGGGTGATGATGGAGGAAAAAAGGGAGGAAAGCTCCTGCCTTCTCCCAAGGCAACTGAGTGTGCTTTGATGCTCTGTGGCAGGGAACACACTGCCTCCCCAGAGAGGCATCACAAACACCGTACACAGTTTACACAGCATCCACCATGTAGCTTTTTAAAATGCCAAAACATGCACGTGCACACACACTCATTCACAGATGGTATGTACACCTAAAGGTTAGTCAGTAACGTGGATTTAATCCTCAGACGGTTGAAATGCACAACGTTGAGCTTTCGAATCACAGAAGATTAGAAAAGAGCAGCCTCACTGATTTCCCCAGACCAAAGATCCAAACAGAAGCATCTCTCACTCACACACTCACACACGCACGCACACACACACACACAACTCAGTCAGCATTTCCTTCAGTCAGACCGCTTCATTGCGTCCTCTCGGAGCCATTCTGTTGGTCATGTTTGTCCAAACAAGCACAATCAATTTGAGCTGATTTGTTTAGTGCTGAAATGAATTGTAATGGCGCAGCGAGTGCAGGGAATAGTAAATGACAGTCATGTGGCGGTCGTGGTTGTGGGTGAAGCAGTCTTCAAGTGTGGTAAGATTAATGTCGGAGGTTGCTGCAGCTCCTGCGTTAATGGTGAATAATTTAGGAGCGAGCGCGTGCTGTGCAGGTCTTCAGTAGACAGTCGAGTCTGCTGAGGCCTTTTTCAGACACGAGCCGTTTCTCCACCTTTTCTTCACTTTTTATTCTCGTCATCTTCACACTCCATTCTGCAGCTGATGATTGGGTTACTGTATTACCAAGAGCACAAGCAGACGAGCCTTAATGAACGCACCGACAGATGGATAGGTTTAGCGTTTTGATGAAGTTAACCACAAAATCTAAAGGCTTCTTTGTTTCTTTCCTAGTGAGCAACAAGATTACGCGCACTGTTCTTCATCTTAATCTCTTTCAGAGGCCATCAATTCATTCAGTCCTAATCTCATCACCAGGCACTCTACTGTGACCGTGATAGCCTTGTGTTTTTCCGATTCCCGGTGATTCTGCAGCCGGTGTATCAACCGAGTTCGAAAGGTGCGAATTTCAGCTGGCAGCGCGTTGTGTCATGGTGCTAAAACTTTGCACTTAGCTTTCACTTTTCTGCTATTTTGGTTCAAATGTTTTCTCTTTCAATAATTATATTTAGACATTTCTCTCTTTTTGTGGAAATAAAGAAGAAAAAGTGACGTGACTCGGAAGATTTGCAGAAGTACAAAAGAAGAAGTCAGCAGATTGAAAATGCGCAAGCAGCACAATCCCATAGCATCCCGGATACATGGCTGAGATTACGTCACGCTGAGCTGTTGGGACGCCTCAGGCTTTGGATATTTTGGTCAACTGTCTCTTCATAAACAGCCCTTCTAACCCATTAGGATGGAATTTTGATCATCGGCTACAGTGGGATTGTTTTTCCTTGGCTGGTAATCTTTTAAGCCAAACTCAAACACATATATGTCAGAGGCTTTTCTCCTGTAGCTGATGGATATAAAAGACTTTGATTTTGAGGTTGGTTAAAATGGTTTCGGTGTTGTAAAACTTGTGTAAGTTGTGTGTTGCACAGATTTACTGAGCGGGTCAGTGGGGGTAATAAAAACGGGCTTATCTCTTCTCGTTAGGCACACCAGATAAGAGATGCTGAGGGAGACGCTGCAGATTTGTGCAGTGGTATTACTGAGCCAAACAAGAGAATCCCAAATTGAGCCCGGTGATGGAGCAGGATGACGGGAAAGACGGGATGATGGGAGTGACGGAGGGGAGGCAAACAAATGCAGTAAAAGCCCAGTTAGCGCTGTGAAGTTGAGGAGAGCCTGGCATGTTGGCTCTAATCCCTTCAGGGAGAGGCGTAAAGCACGCGGGACGAGAGAACAAGGGATTGAGTGGAAAAAGAGAGGGATGTGAGATCTTTGTCTTCCGCTTTCTCCTTCATCCCTGCTCGGTGTGAAGGCAGCAGCCGGGAAATCCCCCTGTACTTATCTGAAGCCAGCCTCTTAATCACAGCCTTCATCTCTCCTGGCTCTACCTGCTGCCTCTTCTCCTCTTTCCTGATTCCTGTCCTCTCACCTCATCTCTACATGTCTCTTTTTCCTTATGTCTGTGTTTAGACTAATCTGTCTTTGACTCATCCTCTTTCATTTCCTCACTCCAGCTTCCTTGTCAGTGACTCACAAGCTATTAGACTGCTGATCTGTCTCCTGATTTTTTTTTTTTCATTTTTTTAAGGTCAGATATAAAACGCGAAGCGGTAAAAGTAGAAAAACTCAGAGCTGTGTCCAGGATTCATCCATGCATCCTTAAAGCTCTGGAGATTCTGGTGGTATTTTCATCTTGCTGAAGTAGGTCTGCAGTAATTTCAGACATCTTCAGCCAACCATTCAGCCTCATCTCCTCTTCTGACACTCCCCCTCCTCCTCCTCCTCCTCTCCTGTGCCCCGTGGGAGAGTGGTGGTCTATGGTTGACTGGGTGAGCAGTGGAAGGCTCCTATATAACAGAAAGAATAGATCTCTTTCAAACCAGATTGCTGCATTGATCTGCTCAAAGAAATGGAATTGACCTTAAAACTAAATTTGAACTCTGTCCCGTTTTTTCCCTTCGCTGTAAGAAGAAATAAAACAGAACATGATTTGGTTGGAAGAGCCGCTCTCTGCCTCGGGGCGCCTCTCCTCTCAGATAAATTGCTTCATATCCACTTGTTTTAATGTTGCGTACAGAGATTGCGTCTTTGTGTATGCAAGTGACGTTTGTCCGGAAGAGACGGGCTGGAGGGCAAAGGTCACGTGTAAATATGTCAGGCTGTGTGACAAAGAACGCAGCGCAGGCTGCCGGCTGTTTATTGAGCGTTCCTACCAGAATGTTTTGTGCTTAGACGAGCTTGTAGCATCCAGGTTTAAACAGAAGACACACACACACACATACTCTGTCTGAGGTATTTCATTAGTGCAGGATGTGGCTGGTGTCCAGGGCCAACGCAGAGGCCGCGCTCTCCAGTCGAGTCTTTCACACGCTGCACCTCAATCCTCAATCCTGGCCTCTTTCTTTCCTGCTGCTTTTTATTCTCTATCAGAGGTTATCTGAATGGGAAGGAATAACTTTCTACCCCAAACCTGCTGAGTGAAATGACACGGTTGGATAATGACGCCTGCGAGATAAAGCGAGGGGGGGGGGAGAGAAAAAAGGATCCTGGAAGCTAAAAATGAGGAGGGTGGTGTGATGATAAACAGACATGGCTCTGTAATGAGGAAGAAGACACACACATGCACGCACGCACACGAAACCAGGCAGGTACTGTGTTTGGAATGAAGAGCTTTGTGGGCCAACTGGTGCTGCAGAGTCAAAGAAACACAGCACCACCATGAGGCCGGTAGCATTCACTACATCACAGCATGATTTAGAGATGGTAGAATTCTTTTTAGATTTGATAAAGGATTCATTCATGTTGTTACAGAGTTGGTTTTAGGGTTAAAATGAATGAAACCTGATGAAGAATGTTCTTCCTCTACAAGGCTCTGGTCACTTTAACAGATATAAACTAAGATATTCATCAAAAATATCCAATTACATGTCAACACATTGTAAATAAGCAGAATGTATTTAATTTATAGTCATTTCTCATATTTCAAACTTTTTTGTATATTTGTAGAATTTTATTTCTGCAGGTTGCTGCAGAAACGGGATTAAAACATGTTAAAGATAAAACAACTTTACTCAATTTAAAACATTTATTTTCAGGTGATGGATCATGTATTTATGTAGATTTGAGGTTAAATTGATCACAAAATTACATTTTTACAGAAAATGTTTTTACATCAGGGTGGCGTGTAGCTCAGTTGGTAGAGTGGCCGGTCTGGCAACCAGAGGGTCGCTGGTTCAGTCCCAGCTCCAGCTGGGTTGCATTGTCGTTGTGTCCTTGGGCAAGACACTTCACCCACCATGCCTACTGGTGGTGGTTGAAGGGACTTGGAGGGTGCTGGTGCATGCCATCCCCACCTCTGTCAGTGTTCCCCAACAATGTAGTTTATCGCCACCAGTGTGTGAATGTTGTACAGCGCTTTGTACAGGCCATTTACATCATTAAAATAGTAGATTAAATATTTTTGACTTTTTAATATAAATGTTCTTATTTTTGTATTTTACCAGACTATTTAACCAAATTTTGCAAAAGCAAGTTTTAGTGAGAAGTCCTTAACAGTTTTTCTTAATCTGATTTCTAAACTTTAAGCGTCACTCTTGACTGGTCTGCATGTGTTTCAATCTTTTTGGGGGGGTTCTGAAAATTACAAAAAGAATTTTTAAAAAACAAAACATGTCATTCTAGACTTTAGAAGTCAAATACCTCTGTGTTCACATCCAAAACATTTATAAATCTTCAGTTTTAGATCCCAAATATGTTCAGATATTCAGCTGAATGCTGTAAATCGAACTGGCCCTCTGCAAATCTGACTGTAACTCTTATTTTTCTACTTTTATCGGATTCATTATCAACCAGGGAGCAAAACAAAATACCAAAATGAAAAATGTGACATGACATGACTCGGCCCTGGTTGTGTCATGTCAAATCTAATAAAGCCTGAATGCCTGCTAGTCTGTAATATCTCCACCGTCTCTGTTGTTTGAATAAAAGACAATTTCATTTTCTCTGTGTAAATCTCTCCACTCCTGTAATGAAAGACGGCTCTGCTGCTGCAACGTTATCGCAGAGGAATCTTCATCTTTGGACCCTTATTCCTTGTGAAAAAATACTTTATTCCAAACTTTTCATTTTGAATTTAATATATTTTATAAGCCAAAATGTTTGTTTTAAAATGTGGGCTGAAACAAAATTGTGCGTTAAACCATCTGGTGTCATACTGCTGAGATTGGAGTAATAATTTTTCTATTTCATGCCTCTTGGTTCCATATTTTGTGTCCAGCACAGAAACTATTTGACCTCAGACTCTACAGAACTGATGGATAGTTCGTTTTTTCTTCATCTAATTTTGGAATATCAATGTTTTTTAATACAGTATGAGCCCCTTACAGCTTTCTTCAGTGTTTGCATTTTTCTCACACATCAACCTGGTCCTGTGTATAAAAGTAATTGACCTTTAAAAGTAATAACTGGTTGTAACACTTGTGGGAATCATGTGATGATGATGAATTCTGTCCCACTCACCAACTCACTCACATTTGAGGGTTTTCCTAAACGAACGACCTGTTTAATTCTCCTTCAGGATTTTCTGGTAGACAGCAGAATTCATGGTTCCATCATCCAGGTCCTCCTGAACGCTATGGTATGATGATGATTTTCTGAAATACATCAGTAGTTTGACTCTGGAAGCAACAAGACACACGCCTTCCAAAAAGTTCCACGTTTGTCTCGTCAGTCCACAGATTATTTCATCAGGGGTCATAACGATATTTTTTAGCCTTGGAACTCTCCCATGGAGACCTTAACCAGAACCAAATGAGGCCTGCAGTGCTTTAAATGTTATGGGTTCAGAGCTGGCTGTGATGTGTTGCTTTTTGAGCTCTTTTAGCTTTTTTTTCCCCTCAATAAATTTACTCATCTTTGATATTTAAATGTGTTTGTTGATCTGAATCATGTAGGTGTAACAATAAAGCAAAAACAGAGAAACTTCCACAAACAAAAAACTTTCCCCCCTAATTCTGGGGTAAACAACAGAAAACCATTTTAGATTAATCATAAAAGCCTATTTAACTCCGTTCACCCCATCAAAGGTAGATTTTTTTGTTTACCAGTGAAACCAGTTTGTTTATTCTGTGAAGAACTTTGTGATTATTGTTCTATATCAGTGCTTTACATATTTCAGACTCCTCTGTTTACATTAAGGTTTGAAATCGTTCATTCTCTTTAATTTATTCTATTAATCTAAAAAGGATTACGGAATTATAATAATAAACTTAATATTTATACACCGTCTTAATAGAACAAAATACCTTCAAATGCAGGCGTTATACATTTTTAATGAACAATAAGAGGAGAAAAGAGGAGAACTGCAGCTTTGTTTTGTGTTTGGAGGTTATGAAGGGTCAGGGGTGGAGGTGATGTTGTAACGAGTGGTAGGAAAAGACATGATCATTAAGACTTTTTTGTTTTCATGTGAAAGAATGCAAATTATTTTAGGAGATATTCAGAGCAGTCTATTGTTGGAGAAGAATTGTAATTAGACAGCTAACAACGTTCAATCGTGACCCTTCCAATTACTAAGACCAGGGTTTGTTCTCATCAGATGAGCTTCAGATCCTCTCTGCCCTTTACCTCCCCCTCATTAGCATAATCCCCCGGGAATACGGAGGATAATGAGTCGAGCTGCACCTTCCGTAAACATGGTGTGTGTGTGGGGTGTGTGTGTCTGAGTGCGTAGCGGTTCATGCTCAGTGTGGTCATGGTTCATTAGCAGAACCTCTGCGTGATTTCTCTGGTTCTGTCTAATCACCCCCATGACTCGACGCTCTAATCAAGACCCCTCCTGTACTTCAGCAGTGGTGTTGCACGTGTTCACATGCACGCACGCACGTACACACACACAGCTTCAAGGCTCTCTTTATTTCTTTCATTTGAAGCCACTTGTAGGAATGTGAAGTTTTTTACATTTTATTAAAGGTAACCGTTGTTGAATCAGGAATCTTGAAGAGGTTTAAAAATACTCGGAGGCTTTATGAAAATACATGTATTAAAACATATGTCTGTTGTTTGAATCTTGACATTGATATAATGAAATCCTGGCTCCAGCCTCTCGGGGTGAAACCAGAAAGTGTTTCTGGTTCTGATCTGGTCCTGGGACCTGAGGCTCTTGAGGTTTCTGATCCCAGAAGAAGGAATGACACCGGGTTAATTGTTGGTTTCACAACATACAAAACTAGAGCAGTTATTGAAAGAATAAGAAAAATATACTTTCTCCAAAGTCATTGATAAAACTCAAATGTCATAAATATAGAAGCTCTTTAAGGGCTCAAGTGTTTTCAGTTTTGGCCCCTAAACTCTAGAACGTTATCCTTCGATATCAACTTATTCTATTACCTCTATGGTGATCTTTTATCTGTTTTTATTGTCTTGTCTTGTTTTTATCTCCTTTATATGCATTACTATTGTTCAGCACTTTGGTTTTAACTTGTTTTTTATGTGCTACTGTATATATAAATAAATTGGATTAGATTAAAAAATATATGTTTTGGCAAAAATAAAGACGGCGTCTGCTCATATGCTGTATTTTTAACAGATATTTCAGTATTTAAAGTGATAGTTCAGGTCTTCTGAAGTGGGTTTGTATGGTGAGGGTGTGAGCGTTAAACATCTGACCTGTCTTAGAGATTACTCTGAAAAACCAGTTTAGATAAACAGATCTGATCTGACAGATGAGCTAATGACTAATTACTGTAATCATAAAGCAACTAATCTAAAAAAAAAATCTTATTTTATAAACACTTAAACTACCGTCAGTTTTGCATTAAATGGTTATTCTCACAGAAACGTCAACAGATCGGACTGAACATTTTAGCTAACTCTGCTTCTAACTTCTGCTACAAGTAGCCACTGAATTATATGTAAATATCCACATAAAGTGACATTTACAGCCACGTGAAGGTTTATTTAAGTAGTTTGCATGAACTGTTATAAAATGTTGGAGATTAGAGGTGAATTATGCCAGCAGAAATCTACATATATAGTGCCTCAAGGTGACCAGCTGTTAGCTTGTCAGACCAGTCCTGATAAATCAGGGTTTTTTGTCAAACTCATGAGGTTCACAAAGATAAAGAAATATATTTAAAACTTGACATGAATAGAGGTTTATTTGTCTCAAATACCTCCAAAGATCTTGTGATTTTTATGTATAAATTGTACAGATTTCACCTGCTGTCAAAAGTTATGGTATTTTGATTTTTGTTGACAACTTTTGACCCTCATTTCTATTTTTCCCTTGGCTGCTGTGGCCTCATTTACCCTGTAAACCTGTTAGTTCAGCCAACTAAGTAAGTAAAATAAGTGAATTTCCCATTATGCATCAGTTGTTCCCCCTTAAGGAATTCTGGGTAATTCATTCTATTATCATCATGCTTATAACTGCTTACGGATTGTTACTAATCTTGACTGTTTTACACATTTATAGTTCAAAAACCTACAGTTCTGTCAAACTGAATTAAAAGTCTGACTGTTCTGAGGACAGAAGGATTCATCTGGACTCTTCTTCCATCTCATCCTTCTTTTCCCAGTTAACCGTCTCCCAGAGGAAGGTCCAGTCACAGGCGCCATCATAGGAGGCATCATCGCAGTCATCGTGATCCTGGCCATCATTGGAACCGGCATCGCAATGTGGCGCAAATACGTGAACAACAAATTCAACAGAGAGTGAGTATCGCTGGGACCCAACGAGTGGAAAGCTTCGTTTTGCTCCACTTAGCTTCGGTTCTTTGAAGTGTTCCTCCTGTCGATGACACACTGTACTGCATGTTTCACGTGTGTGTTTCTGTAAACATGTGTGTTTTGTTATAGCGGTCCACCCAAGTACAAGCCCCCTCCTCCTAAGAAGAGCGTTACATCGGTGAGTCAGAACCAGCAAACGCTCGTCATGACCAGATCATCATCCAGACGCAACTAAACGCTGACAGAACTGATTTGATCTGTTGATGTTTGTGTTTCTTCAGAAATCAAACCCCATTTACACCCCAGTGAATGAGAACAGAGCTCAGATCAACCAGTACTACTCCACCCAGAGTGAGCCGGTCACGGTGAGGACTGATAAAAACACGTAGCTGACACATAGCACATAACAGTTTTATCCACTCTAGTAGGAACTTGTTAAAGTTCAGTGTTTTTAGGTCTGATTTTTCTAAGATATCTGACCTTAATCAGCATGTTAAGCTCATGGACTTGTTTCTTTTTACAAAAGACCAAAGCTTTTATAAATAATAGCAACTTTAAACCACTTAGCATTTTCAGAACTTTATTAAAGGTGAGTGATGTTCAGAAAGCCAGATTAAAGTATAGGACGATGTTTTATGAGACGGCTGTAATCTAATTCAGACACTAATAAGAACAGTGAAGGTCAGGTTCAAGTCTGGAGACCAAAAAGAAGCTTTCTGAGAGAACTCCTTTATCAAATCAAAAGCTCTGTTTTAATGCAAAATACCTTCAGGATGATTTATACTCTGGACTGAAGTTCTGCCTCCTCAGAAGGATCTCACCTTTCCTGCGTTTTCCCTACAAAATTGACCATCAGAAGTCTGTAAATTCACATCTCAGTGGTGCATTTTGGAACGCAGATACAAATGAAAATGATCTTATTTGTTATTGGAAAACATTTTTCTATAAAAATATCTGTGGGGGGCGATCAATAATGTGTTGGATTTATATCAGGGACAGTTTACTGTGTGTGGAATTTATAATGGGAAAATAAAAAAAAAACAAATGTGATCCTGTGTGAAATTACCTAGAATGGAACGATAACGTCTTTCTGGACAAGATAATTCTCCTCAACACATCAATATGAACATCATCAAGAATATGTGAATAGATTTATAAACCAGGGAAAGCAGCAGAGTAATAACAGAACTGAAAGTGTTTGTTGGGAGAAAAGAAATCAAGAATAGGAAAACAACACAACCCCAACAGAGAGCTGCTCCTGAAGTGATCACAAGCTGTGAGACTGGTGCTAGTACGGCTTTTCTTGTAGCTTCTAAACGGAAAATAGGATTGATTAAATAAATGTAATTTAATTTAAAATGTTTTCCCTTAAATGTAATTTATTTTGTACCAAATAGTGTAAACAGAAACTGAAAGACTGACCAGAAATGTTTGAACTCAGACTTTTTCCTGCTGTTAAATGTGAGATTTATTTTAGAATTCATGTATTTACAACTTTTCATTGGGAGAACTGGTTGTATAAATTTAAGTCCGACACTTAACTACCATCATTTTAATTTATTTCCAGTTTTTAAGAAGTATAACTGAAATGGATCAGATCTTCTGGAGTAGGTTTCTGTGGAAACCATGTTTGACTTGTTGTAGCCCTTTGAACAACCTCAGTTTGGGGAAACAATTTATTTCTGACCATTTTGTTTTTCAAATAACAAGTTTGTTTCCAAAATTAAGAGTAAAAACTGGAGCTTGTTTGAGCCTGACCCAGACATCATCTCTTGTCCACAGGATCTCGATGCCCACCCAGACGATGATGTCATTGATTACGATCATGAAGACGAGGACAAACAGCATTACGTCTCTGCCTCCCCCTCAGGTTGGGATGATCCAGGCACCGACGACATCCTGCCTCCTTACATGCATACAGGCAATGACCACCAGGACTATAATGGAGACATCCACATCAGCCGAGGAGAGAGCTTTGTGTCGACCCCCATGATCGTTTGAGGATTATCAGAAGACCTGGATGCTTTCAAAACGGGCAGGTTTAGCTGTCAGGGATAACTTTGGAATGTGAATATGTTACGATTAAGTAGTTTTCCTGTTTTCTTTCTTTTTTTAATGAACAGTGTGTTGCTCTTATCAGCTCCAACCAGATGCTAAATGTTGCTAATGCACTGTGTAGCATGCACGGTGTAATATTGTTTTAAACTGTAGCTAGGTCAAACATACTTTAAAAGCAGCATTTAAAAGTTATATTGGATGTTTCAGGCGATCAACGCATTTGGAGCGCGGCGGCCTGAAACTGTCATGGAACTTCATGTTACTTGGTTCTCAGAAGCACAATCTGTGGAGATGTATTTTTCTAGTTGTATCTGTTGTTTTCCAAACCCAGCTGGCGTGAAGTCGGCGTGAAGCGGGCGCCCTGTGGAGAAGCTATTAGCTGCAGTTAATCAGGCAGCGCCAAGACGAGGGCCACAGACCGTGACGACATTAGGCTTTTTAAACTGCCGTCTGGAGGCATTAACTGCTGAAGCAACACTACTGTTACTAACTGTGCGTGTTGTGTTCAAGTAGATTTCTTATTTTACACTTTGACTTTTTGCATCTGCTCTTTGTTGTGAAAATGACTTGCAGTTCTGCTCCAGTAGAAGCAAACACAACAAAGGAACGGAGTGATGGAGTTTGGGTGAACAGCCTGAGATTTGTTTTTGTTTCTGTGAATCACTTCATTTCTTCCCTCCATCCGTCTTTAAAGCCACAGAAACACAAACTTTAAACACCCTGCTGATTTAAAGGTGGTTTCTTATGCTTTTTTAAATATCGTTTGCCAGTGTGCTCAGATTAAATGAGATAAATCCGGATTCTAATCATGAAATCTGCTTAAATTGAGGCTTAAATTGTAATTTTCTGGAGTGACACAGATCGATAGAATGATTTTGTCTATCATAATAGATCAAACATATTGATAGTTCTTGTCATTTTTCTTTATCATGTACTTAAAGATGTTTATTTTGTATGTGTTGGTGCCATATTGGTGTTTTTTATCTGATGAGCTTCAGAGACAAATGTTTTTTTTTCTTTATTTTTATTTGATGGAAGGCAATTTATTTTATTCTATTGTAAAAGGTCAGTTGTGTTTTAATAAACATGTACATTTTGATCTGGTTAAAAGTCACTTCTGGGGGATTCTTTTTAAATTTTATTTATTCACTAAAATTTTACAGTTAAAGGCAATAAAAAACCTAATGTGAGGGGAAAAAAGTACAAATTTTGCTCCTCACATCAGGCTTTGCTTTTTACAGCTTTAGGATTTGTATAAAATTCCAGTGAGTCCAAGAAGCAGCTTAAATATGTTTTAAAAACAGGTTAGGACTTTGTTAGCATATTTGCTGGTGTGTGTATAGACTTGGATACAATTTTTGGTACAATTTCTTTACTTGAAACTGACAAATATAAAAAATAAGGTAAAGGCTTAGAAGACCATCTCCAAACAGCTGATGTTTGACATGTTCTGAAGTTTAGGACAGCCTCCTTGGACTCGAGAGGAAATGCGACCCCAGGTTGATTAAATGAATAATGCAGATGGTAGAAAAAGAGCCAAGGAAACCAAAACCATTCAAGCTCAATTCCAAGGAGGAGGTACATGACCTCTAATCACACCATCTGTCTCTTTTTGAGCTAAAATGAGCTTCATGAAGGAAGATCTGAGGGCTCCACTACTGGTGATAAAACAAAAAACAGACTGGGATTTGTCTAAATGCGTGTTGACGAGCAGCGAAGCTTCTGGGAAAATGTCCCAAATGATGAGATTAAACTGGAGCATTTTGTCAAAACGTATATGTTCACAGACACAAAAATGAAGCATGCAAAAACTAAAAATACCTGTGAGACACGAAGGAGGCTCGGTTCTGATCTGGAGCTGCTTGGATGAATCTGGACCAGGATGTCTTGGGTTCAAAAATCTCCAAGATTATCGAGGTACTCTGGTGTGAAACGTACGGAAGCCCTGAACGGCAAGCGAGGAAAAATTTTTTTTAAGGGTGGCCAATTTTCTAAGTCTGAGCAATTTTATTGTTCATCTTGACTTTCTGACTTCTATAAACCCTGAATAGCAAACCAAAAAAGTTTTTTCTTTAAAATTTGACTCATTTTCCAAGTTTGGTCAAAAATATTTTTTTGCTTGACTTTCTGACCTGTACAAACGGAAAAGAAACTTTTTTTTCAAACATTGTCACAACTGTTATACTTAAACTGTTGTAAAAATGAGAATTAAAAAAAAAATTTTTTTTCTTTTCACTTAAGCAGCCCTGAGTGGCAACTGGAAAAAAATATTTTACTTAGGCTCATTTTCTATTTTTCTTGTAATGCTTTTATAACGCCACCAGAGGGCGAGATTCTTTTTTTTTCCCCTCTTCACTCTTGGAGCCCTGAAAGGCAAACAGAAAAAACTTTTTTTAGAGATGCTAATGCTAATGCTAATTTTGCTAATGCTAATGCTAATTTTTTTTTTTTGTTCGTAGTCTTGGAGCCCTGAATGGCAAGACAAAAAAAAATATTTTGGGAGATGCTAATGCTAAAGCTATTTTTTTCTTTCTT
>SSNR01000025.1:602505-667505 GCA_006937965.1 Callopanchax toddi
ATGCAAGAAAATAATATTTTGCAAGATGCTAGTGCTAATGCCTTATTTTTTATTTTTTGTGTACATTTGCAGCCCTGAAAGGCAAGACAAAAAAACATTTTTTGTAGATGCTAATGCTAAAGCTAAATTGGTTTATCTGTGTAATACTTATTCCTGCCACCAGAGGGCAAAATGAACCTCTGGTTTTCCCTGATACAAAGCATGGACAGACACGGTGCTGTGAACTCAGCCATCCTCTTCCAGGTGAGTTTAAACATATCCATCTACTTTATAAATAATGTACATTTGCACATTATTTTGAAAAACGTACATGTTCATTTAATCTTAAAACAAACTAGTTTAAATGTTTCACAGTGAGGTAATGGCGTTCTTGTGCTGTTTGATCGTGCTAATTTGCGGCTGCTAATAGCTCATGCTAAGTAAACAATCGAGAGAGGCAGGTAGCGTCTCTCTTAATCGATCCACAGGTAATTTAAGTCATTTCACAACAGCCACTATTTCTAAATGTACTGTTTATAGTGTTTAGATGTGTTTACTGCTTAGAATTTTCAACTCATCAACGCCGATTGTCCAGCTCTTGCATTCAGCTTATTCTAAAACCAGAACTCTTGGCCTATTGTGATTCTCTGTGGTTGTGTAAACTTCCTCAGTTGCTCTGATGTAGTTTATTATCCGCGTTAAGCACCGCGATCACGTCATCGGCGCTTCTCACTCATAGAACCGTGTAGTAGAGGCTGCATGATGCATTCAAGGACAGTTTGTGAATTCGGCTATCTACTCTGAAATAGCACATAAACTTGTATTAAACACATTGATATCAATGCATTTCACTCCTAATACACATTTATCTTAATACTGGAGCTGTTTTACATCAGCATCTTTATTAATGATTTAATGCCGTATAAAATAGTAGCAAAAAATACATTTGACACGTGAAAACAGCACAATGTGGAGAGTACAAGAATTTCAAAACAGTAGCAAACAGTAGTTTGTTCTCTGACAACATAAAGTACATTTGTTTAATATTTAAGCATTTTTGTTGCTTCTTTAAATGATGTTGAGGCAGTAAGATTCTTCTAATTTGTTGTCAAAATCTACAGGAAAAGTGCCGACTGTACACCTCCAGGGTCCTGGTCCAGTTGAAAGTCCCTATTTTGGCCAAGTTCCTGCACCTGAATGGACGAGAAGGGTCTGGCTGGGGCCACTGTGGAGCTCCACACTAACCGGATACACGTGACCTCCACAGTAACCGGATACACGTGACCACCACACTAACCGGAAACACGTGACCTCCACAGTGGCCAGAAGAGAGGCGAATATCCTTTTTCTAGATTGGCTGTGGGAATTTCAAGCAAGGTCAACAACCCTCCCCCTAACCTAACCCTAACCAATTTCGGTACGGTATTTCCGGTTAGTGTGGAGGTCACGTGTTTCAGGTTACTGTGGAGCTCCACAGCGGCCGCAGCCAGATACTATTGGAATGGACAGGGAATAATGTGTTTTTTATGCTTTACAGTAATGTGTTAATGTTATTCCCATATTTTATGATAGCATAATCTAAAGTTATAAGTTTATTAATAAGTCTGCAAGCTAATTTTCCCCAAAAAATACATAATTTCATTGATTCATTCCTCCTTGGAGTACCTCAACCTGCTTTTTTGTTTTATTAATATTATATTACTGTATAACATTATTACATGTCTGTATGCTGTGTGTGCATGAAACAGAAGTCAAATTCTTTGTGCACACAGTCATGGCCAATAGAGCTGAATCAGCTTCCTAAAGTTGAGCCCGTTATGCACAGGCAGCATCCTATCCACAACACCCACATTTGTTATTGATGCTGCAGCTGGACCTATCAGAGTTGTGTGAGATTTAGGAAATGTGATTTCATTGGTCAGTGCTGAGGATAAATCTGCACAAATACAGTATCAACATTAGCCATGTGACCATTTAATGTTTTTGTTGTTTGCTTAGTTTAGTAATAAAGCTGATGATTTTTTACATAAAGTAATTTGTCATTCTTTCATTTTATTAACAAAGGGAGTTCACTGGACATCAAATAACCTGTCTTCAGGTCCAGTCACATATTAAAGCCAAACAAAAATCATCCTCATGGTTTATGAATATTTGGATATTGTTTAATCACTATATATCTAAATCGACCCCCTTTATAAATATTTATGTACATTACAGTTAAAATTAAGATTTCACAAGTTATTGGCAAAGAGTTGCTAGTCTCAAAGAATTATCTTGGACTTTCATCTATGCAGAAAATGAATTTGTTTAAAAGCTAATGTTTTGACTTCATTTACAATTAACTAGATGTCACCACTTATTAAGATATGCATTACATCATCATAAATACCGGTAAGTAAAACTTTATCTATAGAGCGCCTGAAGATATAAATCACAAAGCGCTTAACATGAGAACATAAATCCAAAATTTGAAAGAGTAAAAAGAAAAACAGGACACTATTAAAAACAGACTTAAACAAAGACAGATTTAAACAGATCAGTCTTTAACTTCTTTAAATGAGTCCACAGATCTCAGTGACAATGGAAGAGCGTTCCAGAATCTTGGAGTTTCAGATAAGGCTCCGTCTTCTTTGGTTTTCCGCCTGGTTTTGGGGACTGAGAGCAGATCTTGGTCAGGGGACCTGGAGGGAGTGTAAGGTTTTAGAAATCCACTAATGTAGGCAGGAGTCTGTCCATGCAGGGTTCTCCAGGTCAGAACAAGGATCTTGTAGTGAGTTCTAGACTGATCCAGGAGCCAAAGCAGCTGAAAAAGTAGAAGAGTGACATGTGAGAATCTGGGTGACTTAGAAGCCTGGCAGCACTAATTAATAAAAGACGCTGTTGTAAAACAGCTCCTACATATATATATATATATATATATATATATATATATATATATATATATATATATATATATATATATGTATGTGTGTGTGTGTGTGTGTTTGTGTGTGTGAGTGTGGGTGTGGGTGTGAGTGTGGGTGTGTGGGTGTATATATATATATATACACACATAAACATATATATATATATTTGTATATATAAATATATACATATATATGTATATGTGTGTGTATTAGGATCAAGACTGGAGTGAAATGCATTGATCTCAATGTGTTTAATACATGTTTATGTGCTTTTCAGAGTGGATGGGCGAATTTACGAACTGTACTTGAATGCATCATGCATCCACGAAAGATTCAGTTCTCTAACACAGAGTCAGAAACGTGGATCACGTGATCGTGGCGCTTAACGCGGATAATAAACTACGTCAGACCCGCTGATAAAGTTTACCCATCCACAGAGAATCACAATAAGCAAACAGTTCCGGTTTTAGAATAAGCTGAATGCAAGATTTGGACAATCAGTATAGTTGTGTTTAAAATTCTGAACAGTAAATGCATAAAAACACTATAAACAGTACATTTAGAAATAGTGGCTGTCATGAAATGACTTAAATTACCGGTGGATTGACTAAGAAAGAGGCTACCTGCCTCTCTCTCAGCATGAGCTATTAGCAGCTGCAAATTAGCTCAAGCTAACGGCACAAGAGCGCCGGCCGTCACCTCACTGTGAAACATTTAAACTAGTTTGAAGATGAAATGAGCATGTACCCTGATGTGCAAATGTACATTATTCATAAAATAGATGCATATATAAACTCACCTGGAAGAGGATGGCTGAGTTCACAGCACCGTGTCTGTCCATGCTTTGTATCAGGGAAAACCAGAGGTTCATTTTACCCTCTGGTGGCAGGAACAAGTATTACACAGATAAACCAATTTAGCTTTAGCATTAGCATCTACAAAAAATGTTTTTTTGTCTTGCCTTTCAGGGCTGCAAATGTACACAAAAAATAAAAAATAAGGCATTAGCACTAGCATCTTGCAAAATATTATTTTCTTGCATTTCAGAGGTCCAAAATGTGAAAGAAAGAAAAAATTAGCTTTAGCATTAGCATCTCCTAAAATATTTTTTTTGTCTTGCCATTCAGGGCTCCAAGACTACGAACAAAAAAAAAAAAAAATTAGCATTAGCATTAGCAAAATTAGCATTAGCATTAGCATCTCTAAAAAAAGTTTTTTCTGTTTGCCTTTCAGGGCTCCAAGAGTGAAGAGGAAAAAAAAAAAGAATCTCGCCCTCTGGTGGCGTTATAAAAGCATTACAAGAAAAATAGAAAATGAGCCTAAGTAAAATATTTTTTTTCCAGTTGCCACTCAGGGCTGCTTAAGTGGAAAGAAAAAAAAATTTTTTTTTTTTTATTCTCATTTTTACAACAGTTTAAGTATATTAGAACAGTTGTGACAATGTTTCAAAAAAAAAGTTTTTTTTCTGTTTGTACAGGTCAGAAAGTCAAGCGAAAAAATATTTTTGACCAAACTTGGAAAATTAGTCAAATTTTAAAGAAAAAACTTTTTTGGCTTGCTATTCAGGGTTTATAGAAGTCAGAAAGTCAAGATGAACAATAAAATTGCTCAGACTTAGAAAATTGGCCACCCTTAAAAAAAATTTTTCCTCGCTTGCCGTTCAGGGCTTCCGTAGAAACGTGCTGCCCGGTGTCAGGAAGCTTGATCTCAAGTCTTCCAACAGGATAATGACCCAAAACACTCCGGTAAAACACCAGAATGGATCAGAACCAAACACTGAACTATTCTATGTGACTCCTAATAAATCCTGTTGAAGGAGCTGAAACATCTGGATTGAGAACCCTTCAGACCTGAGACAGCTGGAGGGTTTCATCATTTTTATCCAGGTCAGTTTGTGTTATTATTTTTATTATTATTATGTTGACTCACAAATCAATTGTCATGTCTTATTTTAGTTAGCGGATTTTCAGTATTTTTTTAAAATTGTATAAGTAATGTTAACTAATGCTTTTGCTCATTGCAGCATCTTTTTTCTTAAATTGTTGTTCCAGCGTTTGACCACTAGAGGACAGTGTTCACTGAGAATGAACTTATTCAAACCTGCTAATGTTTAAAAGAGAAAACAGCCATTAGAGTGAGGTGTGCCTTGTTACTAATGTCACTATCTGCCCTTTATCAGTTGCTAATGGAGGGGTGTGGTGTGGTGCATGTTAAAGCTACAGTCCCACACATTTTACTAGGACTGCAGTCATCTACCTGATACAGCAGCCAACACTCATCCTGCTGCTTCCCTCCCCTCTTGTCTGACTCATCTCTTTCTATCTTGAGCTGCATTTTCTCCAGCATTCTTCTGACGGTCCACCAGCTCTTGGAAAAGGGATTGTTTTTAGATCGGTCTGATTCAGTTTAACCACACCGATGGTTTCCAAATGTGAGGATTACCATCTCTCTCTGCCAGCTCTTAAACCACTTGTGTTTTGCAGCTTATGTGAATTAATTGTTACGGTGTGCAGCTGTGTCCTGAGTGAACCAGGGCTGCTGCAGATTAGCCCGCGCTGCTGCAGATGAAGCACACCGTGACTCTGCAGTCTGTTCCCTGCTGGTATTCTGGTCACACATGTACACCGGCCTTCTCAGAATATCTAATCACTTTATTGCTGATGTGATGTTTTGCAGCCGAAGGCCATAAAAAACCATGAAACCAAGGTCAGATCACTCAAATGGACACATTTTATCTATATGGTCACTCTGGTTTACTTCTCTTTTGAAAAACAGCATGTATTTTCTAGTTGACCTGCAATGCCCTTTGCTAACATTACCCTCTGTATAAACATCTAAATCGATAATTATGATCTTGCAGTTGTAAAACTTTCTAATGCCTCTCTTTGTATTGATTAAATACTTGCTATGATGGGAAGTCTGTGTATCAGAGGGGCTTTTATTGTGGAAACATCAGTAAATTTCTTTAGCTGTCTCTGCATAAGAAATCAAAGGCCATTTATTGCAGGCAATGGAGACACATTTTAGTAGAGGAAGTTTTTTTAAGCCTTTCTCTGCTGCTATTATATAAGATATGTGTTCTGAGTATTTGTACCTTTGCAGGATTACTAGACTTTGTGAAATGGCAGCCAGGTAACGAGTGAGGAATAAGGCAGAGAATAAACCTCTCAGGCCTTCGGCGAGGCCGCTAAGCTGGTTAAAAATAGAGGCAGAAGAGAGGGATTGAGAGAATCGGGGAGGACAGAAAAGTTGGGGGAAGGAGGAATTGGCTGCAGCAAAGTAGGTGAGCGGGGATTTACCGAGTGACCTTGTCTGCAAGTAAAACAAACGTACGGAAACTCAGAGTGGTCATTTTAAGACAACTGCAACTTGAGCTGATGTGTATGACAATGGTGAGCATGTTTGGCTGCGTGCTGGTGGGCCGGTTGGTGAGTAAGACGCCTGGTTATTTATAAATGCAGGCCTGACGGGGATTAGAACTCACAAATATGCATCACAAGAGCTGAGAATAAAAGCAGCAGTAACACTTTGGCAGAATGCAAAAAAAAAAACATTGACTATTTATCATCTACAATCTAGTAAATGATGAACTCCTTGTTTGCAGATATATAAAATCTAATAAATTGTCCTTTTATTTATTTCCACACGTCTTGTCGGGGCGGATTCTTTGAGCTCCAGGTCAGAAGGACCCGCTGTGTGAAAGCAGACCAGGAGGACGAGGGAGGCACCGTGGTGGTGAGTGACACTCCGAAGTGGGAAGGCATGTGAGTCTGGGGAGGTATGTTATACGAGGGACTGTCAGTGAAAGGAAAACAGAGAAGCTTTCAGGGATTAAACGGGAACTAAAGGTGGAGGACAGAAAAGGCCAGTGGACAGCTGAGGAGGCCTCCATCAGATCAGATCGACTGGAATCTGAGCTATTTGTCAGCCGAAGGCTCACAATAATAACACATGCACTCTGGGTTAAGCTCATCGCTTTTATTCTACTGTATACAATCAAAAGATCTGTTAAAAGAAGAAGAGAAAACATGCAAGAGGATTGTAATTAGTTAGACTTTGAGTATGAACACATTTATACAGAGTCAAGTGGGTCTATAAATACCTGTCAGGGGACTGGAGGTGTAACAATGTTGAGAGACCAGGTATCTGATTGGCACATGTTGCTGTTTCACACATAAAAAAAACAAAAGGAAAAAGTGCTCTAAATGTGACAAATTTAGGCTTTTATGCTCTAAAATTTAAATTTGAAATCAATGCATTTGCTACAACCCCCCCCCCCCAAAAAAATCCTATTGAAACAATTTATAACTTTTACACAAAAACACTTCAAAATGTCCCTCCATAAAAACACGTCCCTGATATTTTTCAGTGACATTATGTTGTTGTTTTTTACATCTTGCGTGATGTTGCATGTTTTTAGGAAACGTGGTTGATGTTAAACACAGTAATTAACATTCAGGGTAAAGTATTATCAGAGTACTCATTAGGAACCAATTAGTTTGCATGCAGGTACCCTTATGTGCTTGTTAGCGCGTGACATTTAATTCCTCGGGAAGTCGTGACGCTGGCTGGGTTAAATGATGGTTAATATTTAATGCTAACAGCTCAGGTTGCATCGTTCTTCTGTACTAGCTGAATGACTCCCTGAAAGTGTCTCCACATTTTCCCTTTTTAATGGATGAGATATCCAACATGCCCTCTAAAGATCTTCCGGAGTGAGCTCAGATCTCACGGCTTCCCCACAAATGATGTTACCCGTGATCGTGAGCCCTTCCTGAGTGAGTTCACTCACACAGGAAGACATCTTTCTTGTGCTGAGGTGTTGAGTGGAGACTGAACCAGACTCTGAGGTGACAACTAATCTAGTCACATTCTCTCTTCTATCTTTTATACTTTTTATGGTAATTTTCTTACAGTCGCAGTCTTTATCCGTTCAGTTTTCTATTAACGTGGTCCAGTAAACAAAATGAAGTCTCCTTTGTCCTTCATGTGGGCTGCACAGCTGATGACAGCGTGCACAGACGCAGGTGCACAGGCTCTTTACCTGGGTACGTACCTGAACATAAAGAGATGCAAAAAATACATTTAGTCATCATAGAGTGAGCAGACAAAACACAAAGATATGATCATAAACTAGATGTGTTTTCACATGTTGGTTTAATTTGGTTAAATAAAGAAAACATTTTGCAGAAACTGAAAACAGGTCCGTTTTTAGGGTTAATGGGGGACTGATCAGGTACCACTTTATGGCTGGACTTCATTGTAATTATTCCACAAGCTAAAGCTAATGATCTAAGATTCTTAAGATGAATTCATGACAGTGAAACTCATATCATTTTTCAGTGTTTTCAGGCATTTCTTACAGTAACTGAATGTAGTAAAACATGTTTTGCTGCTGTTCTAAATGTCAGTAATTAAGGAGTTTCTTGCCTCATCTGGCATTTCCCTTTAATCTCCTGTTTGTCAGACCTGGAGGTGTTTTTGATATATAGAATATCTGCTTATTAGTTCATACATATTTAACTGTCAAGCAAAATGGAAGACGTAACTATATTTTGGGGGGGGGGAAATCACCATAATAAAGCACTTGTATTTTCTGCTTTATGTGTGATATAATGGAGGATTTTATGAGCAAAAGAAAAACAATGTTTTGTTTTTAAGAAGTTTTTTTTTTGTAATCCTTTAAACTGAGTTGTTTTTTCACACATTTCCAGTTCAGTAGCAGCTTGATAAGTCACTTATCTCATCTTTAAAATCCTTGCAACTCTTAAACTCGAGCAAAGAGCCAATGTTGTGTCAACATAACCAACTTAGCAAAGAAATTTAGATCCGAGTTTGATACAGAAGCTGTTTGAAATGAAAGAAACTAAGATCTGAGAGAAAAAGATCTAAAGGTCTAAAGGTCAGGACAAATATTAAAAATAACTGTCTCCCAGGCGCCATGCTGCTCAGAGAGGGGTCAAATACAGAGAAATCATTTCCCCAACGGGACAAAAAGGATCCATTTTCATTGCTGTTACAATCAGGAGTAAGGACTAACCTGAAAATGAGCAAAAAGCAGTCAAAGTCCAAAGAAGCACTTAAGAAACCCTGAAGAATTATTGATGAAGAAGTTTAAGAAGTTTGGCTCCTTGAAGACAAATTAGGGGTGGTTGGAAAAAGATTTTGCACCACAAACATGTTGTTAAAGCTCATATTAATCTTCATTAGTGCTCACCTTCAGTCAGCAATAGGAATTACAGAATAAATGCTTTTGTTGAACTCAAACACTCTCATAAAACAATTTACAACTTAAATAAATCCAATGCCCCTCCTCCTGTTATTGACATTTACTGTATTGATATCAGTTTAAATAGAAATGTGACAATCCCTACATCTATGCCAACAGCGAGGCTCTAACTCGTTTGAGCATTTATGTTGTTGTGAGCTGCATGTGTTGGCGTGCATAACCTTGGGAGCTATCCTTCCTCTAAGCATCATGGGAAGTCTCAGAGGACAGAGAGATAACCAATCCGCCACTATAGGGTCACCCCAGACAAACTACCCTGGAGGCTTTGCTCACTCCCCTTTTTCCCTTTTCGTCACCATCACATTACTCATCTGGTCACACGGCAGCGTGCACGTACAAACACTCAAGATGTATCACAGGAAAATGAATATATAAGAATGTCCAAACGGCCGGGATGATACAGAGGTCTAAAGATGAAATAAAACATCATAAAACACAACAGAGCAAAAAAAAGAAACATAATTTTAGAAAATATTACAAACTGCAGCGTAAAATAAAACTGTTTCTATGTTTAAAGATTAAACATTTATACAAAATCCATTAAAACTAGTCTTAATTCCAAAAATCATCATCGTTTTAGAATACACAACAATGACAAAATGACTTAAAAAAAACACAAACAACGCAACAAATATATATTTTATAAAATAATTGTGATCAAAAACACTTGTTTTTTTAATCTTATTGTGAAATCTGTTGTTTTGCTTTTGTAGTTTTTATATAATTTACAGTGAAGCCAAGCCTCATGACTGATATCAGTTAAAGCAGCTTCATAAAAGTGGTTCTCAAAAGATCAGCTGATGAAAGGATGCATCACAGAGACAATTTGCTGGATCTAAAACGGTTTCTGGGAAGACGCTCGGCAGGTGCATTTCTGCAGATGCTGAAAACACCTGCAAACTCCTCCCCCTGATAGTTTGCATTGGGAATTAGTGGTGTTGAATCTCTAATTAGAATAAGAAACCTGACAAAAATCTAAACAGTGCAGAAGTTCAGCCATTATGTCTTCCAGAGTAAGGACTGTTTAATTACATTTGCATGAATCATCATCATCTTCTCGCCCACCTTTACCCCTGTGGTGTCATCATGACTCTAATTTGGGGGTTTTGCTTTGTGTCTTGTGTTGAAGGACGCGACACTTGGACAAAATGTGCTGAGGACGACTGGGAGGCAGATTTATCAATTTCACTGCAAACTGCATCGTTTCCGGTCATTCCTTCACCTGATAAACTTTTCACCTTTTTGGTATCTGCTGAACAATGAGGCTGTTTTTCCGCAAATACTAGAGTACATGTCATACAAGATACTGTGGCTTTACTGCTTTCAACTATTTGTGAATGCAGTCGGCGGGTTAAGAAAAGGGTAGCCAGTGAAGAACCAATTACCAGGTTGCTCACACACACTCCCACCAGGAGAACAGTGTCTGTGAGAGTCAATAATGAGAGCACAGCAGCCTCTTTCTGCCAGAGCAGTGCTCAAGATAAGGGCATGAATGCACATCCAGTGGACAGGCTTACAGGCCACAAGACACACACACACACAAGCTGCACTTGACACACACCCAGAAGACAAATGAAGCACTAAAATTAGCACACAGAGCGCAGGCGCTGTTCTTTTTCTGCAGCCCTTTTCACTTTTACGTGCATACGTGTAAGTAGTCCATGCAGGGTGGGAGAGGGCTCACGATGGATGTCGGTGCAGAGACAACAAAAACATTGCTGAGGTTGCCTAATTATCATAATATGTTAGACCAGCACTCCATCACACTGACTCATTGAGCACAGCAGCAGCACACTCTAGTCACACACACACACACAAAGTGGCTCACATGTTCTGGGTGCAAATATGCTGACGTGCACATCCACCGACATATTATGACACGCTCTGGTCTTATTCCTCCACCCCGGCTCTGCCCACTGCAGACAAATTCAACCATTCTGCAAGAAGAGGTTCACCTTCACTCAAACTGTAAAACAAAGATGTGTCCTTGGCAGAAAATTCACCTCCAAGTATTTCTTTTTCCTTTCATTTGACTCCTAATAAAAGTCCCAAACATGCTAAATGTTTCTCTATCAAAAACCATCTCCAACACATCTGACAGAGAAAACCTTGATGCATTAGTTGAGACTTTGTAGAGATCAATACTAAATTTAGCTAAATACTCTTTCAATGACAGCCTGGTTGAGTCAGTGGTCCATGAAGGTTCAGTAGACACGCAGGCGCAAAAACTCCAAACATAAAACCCTGTTTTATGAAGCTTTACACTGCTGTCAGTTTAGGATCACAAATAAGAAATATGATCAAATTTAGACCTCCACTGTTGATATCCTCTACAAATAATCATATAGTTTGTAAATCGCCAACTTACGGTTTTTAAGTGTTTGCATAAACTAGTATTATATTTTAGAGATTAGATTTGACTTCAGATTAAAGTGATCCACCTTAGTTTTCGTCCTGCTGTGACTAGCCACTAGCTTATCAATCTGATCACATCTCATCTCTTTCTCCAAACTGAGGCCGTTCAAAGACCTAACTACAGCAGGTAAGATATTTATTGTTCATAGTCATTTGAAAAGAAATCCACTTCAAACGATCCGAACCATCCCCACAGCCCAACCACATATCGTCTCTCTGAGCTCACATTAATACCACGTCTGAGTCTCAGCTCCATTCTTACTCCCCTCTTTCATCTTTTTCACAGAACTTCTTATGCAATGCAGGAATGTGGCGTGATGTCAATTTAATCTGGACGGGGTGACGTCTGCATGTGTGTGGGAGAGAAAGAGACGGAGTTTGGCAGAACTGTTCGGCTGAACTTTTAATCCTCTTAACTATCCCTCATTAATCTGTCTGCATCTTTTTTATTACATCTGTCTGTTTTACGTAGCGGTAAATTGCGTTGTGGTAGAGAGGAATGTGTTTCAGATTTCCTCTCGCCTCCCTGTTCTTTCAGTTCCCTGCCTCCACTCTGAGTCCTCTGTACTCCCTCCATCCTTCCAGCCCCCCTGCAAGGTCGTTCCCAAGGACGGCCTGCTCCCAGCATCCCCTGCCTGATTGGCCGACGGGCATTAAAGGGCCGGTTCCCCTGTGGAGCACATGGCTCGAGTCCAGCTCTGCTACAATCCTGTCATCGTTCCCATCACTCCTGGGGCTGCTACTGTACTTGCCTCACACACTTACACACACTCGTGTATCGCTCGTTTTGAAGACACAAGATGCTGACCATTTTTCTTACATGCTCACATCCATAAAGCATCCTGTTTCCCAAATTGGGTTGGGGATGCTTCCTCTACGCTACATTTATCAGAGTGACAGAAGATGCTGGCCTGCCTGCAAATGCACCAAAGTGCAGAGACAGAAAAAAAATAAAAGTTAACCCATGCTGAGTCTGAAATAAGCGAACGTTTTCTTAACAATAAGTAAGCATGGCAGACTACAAGCTTAGTTGACCGAAGAAAACACAAAGCAAGTCGCTTCAAAGCAGCCAGACAGTCAGCAAAAAATGTCCTCACTCCTCATCATGGAACAGTTTTAGTCAAATGTGCTGTCTGGAGTCGAGAGGGGATTGAAGGTGGCTGATAAAACTTAATAAAAGGAACAGTAATGAAAAGATCCCCCCAAAAAACCCAACCAGTGCTTCGCTTAATGGGATTTACAGAGTCCCCCGTCTGAGGTGAAAAGCTTTTCTTCAAATCTGCTGAATTAAAACGACACTGAAAATCAGTTTCTGTTCTCTTCGTGACCTCGCTTACAAAGTAACGTGACACTAGTGCAAATGAAGGTCATTCTTTAAGAATTTTACCTCATTTAAATGTAACTAAATCAAATGAAAGAGCCTCAGATGAGAGGATGGAGAAACACGAACACTTTCAGCTAAAAGGAACAACTGTGACCAAAAATAACGATACATTCTTAGAGTTGTGGACAATAGCTGCTGGTGATAAATGCCTCCGGTGTTTTATTAGTATTATTGTTTCACTGAAAGACCTAAAAAACGTCTGAATAAAGAGTGGAAACCTTGGAAGTGAACGTGGTATACAGCAGAGCGAGAGCACCATCTGGACATATTAACACGTTTGATGTTGTTTGTTTAATCTGAACAAACTGAACACAGTTTTATAGATGGCGGTGTGTGAGTCAGAGTCATTTCCTGGACTCTTGTTGTAACTGTGAGGTTGTGAACTGACTCTGTGAAGTTAAAGCGCTCATATGTCTTCATGAAGGTCGCAGGCTGCATGTCTGGAAATACGATGCACCGAAATCTAACATTTGTCGGCTTTTTTAACACATTTGTTTTATAGCTCAGTCAACAAAATTTAAATGATCTAATATTCTGATTGAGACGCTGGAGAAAACACTTTTTTTTCCTGTCAGCGTTAAGCATGTGAAGTGTCTCTGGGCTGTTATTGAATAGGAATTCAGAAAATCCCCCCAGAGCAGAAACATGGTGGAATGTAAACCTTAGTTCATTAGTTTACAAAGTTAGAATCTTGATGTGTAGGAAAACAAATAGAAACTAAATGCATAAAGACACAAGCATTGGTTTCCACAAAGGTTTTGATGTTTCATAACTTTCAAATGCATTCATTGACAACTATAACAAGTCTATGCAGAGTTACTATTTGTAGCGTTGGGCCTTCTTTATCTTGAACTCTACAGTTCACCCTGGCAGGCTGTGGCACGACGCTCCATCACTCTGGAACAGGCATTATTCAGGAAACTGTTCTTGGATGGTTGGAAGGAGTTCCTCTTGGAGGATGTTTAGGTACCACTCTATATGCAGGGCTGTGTTTCGAGGCTAAACTGTGAGTGAGTCCACTCCCTTGGCTGAGAAGCAGTTCCACACATATCAGGAGGCTTTACTGATACCACACAGGACTTCCCCAGACAATCCTTTTTCTAAATGTTCCAAACAATCAGAAAGGAAAATGACACCCCCCACCCCCAGTCCTCAGCAGTCCAGTCCCTGGTCCTTTAGTAGGATGATGGGTTTTTTTGTTGTTGAGAGAATTGACTTCCTGTGTGTGCAGATGCACTCACACCTGCTTGCTGCCATTCCTGAACAAGCTCTGTACAGGTGGAGACCCAACCCCACAGCTGAATCAGCTTCAGGAGACATTCCTGGTGCTGTTGGACTATGAGATAGTGGAGATGAGTCATTCTCAAAACCTTTGGCCACAGCTGTTTCAAAACCAGTTTGTCTTAAACTCTGCAGGATTCAGTAAATTGACCCATTTCTTCAGCAGCTTTCATGAAAACCACCATGCGTTCATAATCCTGCTAGCAGCCAATTAAAACGACAAATGACGACAAAGTCCAGTCAAACGTGTTCATATATCTCCACGTGAAACACTGCTTTAATTTGAGAAAAACTAAACCAACAAAGAAATGGTAAAAACTGCAAACATCAGTTGTTGAGAGGAGCTCTTCTAGAAAGCAGCAGATGATGTAAAATTGTTTATTTCCCTAATTTAATGAGATCTAATACATTATGCACAAATAGCTGCTCCCATCAGACCCTTAATGGGTACACGAGGAGCCGTTGACTCAGTGTTTGGTCTGTTCCCTCCTCCAGTTCTTGCAGAGCAGACAACATTTATTGGAATGTTCCACCGCTCGTTGTGCACGTCTCTAATGAAGCTTGTGAAAATGTGCCTGATCATTTTTGTGTAAGCCTGCTAAAAGGCAAACAAATTATACAAAGAATCTAACCTTCCTGTTGGGTTAGGGTTTAAAATCACAAAAAAGCTCAATATTATCACCATTTTCTTTGTTTTCTAAAGATATTTGAACAAGTGGAATATATTTCTGATAACTGACAGAAACAAGATGCTCCTATATGAGGGTTTTTTTTTAACTGTAAAGGATTTGGGTAGAACCATGAAGCAGAACTTTCCTCTGGAGGTGCTGAAAGGAGAACAACCAGAGGAGGAAATGGAGGAGGAGAAAGAGGAGGATCAGGAGGATGGAAAGAGGAGAGGAAGTGCTTTTGAATTTCAGCTAAAGGACGTGACTTAGAATGATTTACTGGCTACTTATTGAACAGTGGTGAAGTCAGCTAATTACCATGTGAATATGTTTAATATCATTCAGAAGCATGTTGGTTTTTGACAGCTGTGTCCTGAGAAATGCCTGCTTTATGTCATGTGATTATTTGATTTCATTTTGACCAGCTGCTCCTTAATAAAACTAGTTCCTATTTCTTAATGTTTCCTTTTTTAATCATTTTGACTTGCCAAAGCAGTATACGATATTAAGAAAAGTAAAAGTCTGATTCCAGGGCTGCAGCTCATATTTCATTAATCGGTCCCACAGAAGCTTCACAAAAGCATGATCAATAGTTAAGTTCTTTCATTTTTAATTGGTATTGATATTAAGTAACTCTGTTTCTGTTTATTTGTCCAAATACCACCAACAGCAGGAAAAAGGTTTGGGTACATCCAGAGGTCAAGTCCTTTGTGTTTTTGCTAAAATAACAGAGTAATCTAAATATAATGGCTGAAAAAGATTTATAAAGTAGCATTTACATAAACCACTGTGAGATTTTGTTCCATTGATTTGATTCTTCCGTTAAGTCACTTCCAAGTGGGATTGTTGCCATCTTAAATGAGCTCCAATCTCCAAATAGTTCCTGTTTATGTTTTGTTTTTGCAACATTATTTTACAAACCTTAATACCACGATCAGTTTAGCATTCCACTATGATTTTAGTAGAAATATTAAACAATTCCTTCTGGACTTGATCCCTAGATGCAAAGGAAATGCTACGTTATGCTGGTGGTGGTGTTTACTTTCATAAATAAATCATAAATGTTTATAAAATAAAGTCACATGATCTAACAAATTGGAGCTGTTTTAAAACACTTTGATCTTCTAGCTGTCAGCTCATCCATCCTATGGGACAAAAAGCTATTTCTCCAAATGAAGGCTGTTCAGGAAGCTGGTTAGATTGGAATGAACTTTTAATCAGAAATACACTTCGTAATTGCTACAAAAACACTTGTCAAGTCGCTTTATAGCTAACAGATGTTTGAGTGGTTTTATAAATTCTCTTTTACATAAGTCACTTTAACACAGTCTACTTTACATGATTTCCCCCTGGGGATTAATAAAGTACTTTTGATTTTGATTAACTGATTAAATGCTCTTTGAATTTCTGCAGAGCTGATGCAGAATAGTCGAGACAAATAACCAAGCTAATCAATCAGACTGGATTTTAGGGAAATGAGAGGGAGAATCCTGAACTGTTTTCACAAGAGCTGACACTAGACTGTTTAAAAAAAAATACTTTAAACACATTTTCTCCCATTATGCATTCTTCTAACAACTTTCCTCCCTGTCAGTTCTCCAAGCTTCACCCTGACTCCCGTGTCATAGGTCGGATTATCATTCAAGAACAGTTTGAAGCAACGTGTTACTTTTTATTATAGATGTGCCAGCCCAGCCACTTGGCATGTGTTATAGAGCAAACGAGTTGTAGGATGATGTAAATGAGTAATGCTGCGCTGCTGATGAGGCACTTTATGAAATCCAGGAGCAAAATGTCCTGAGAGAGAGAAAAGCTCCTTTTAGCATTAATACTGGGCTTTCCGACTTAGCACAACTTTCATAGGATGAAAAAAATATACAATGCACCAAAGGACAAAAAAGCAGAACACAACTTCTTAAATGCAAAAATATGCAAATGATGACCACAGTGATAAGAGCAAATAAAACCCAACAGCATCCTCGACCAAAACGACTATCAAACACGGTTCTAAAAATATTAAGATGATTATGATTTTATATGTAAAATGTGTTTAGCTTCATACAACCTCATAAATATGCTCTAAAGACATGCAGAAGTGTTTACAACGTGCAATAATTCCATCTTTATTGTAGGAAGAGCACGTCTGTTTTTATTTGCACATTAATTAAAGCTGAACACAAATCTGACAAGTCTGCACGTTTCTATTTTTATTTCTGCTTTTCTTGCACTTGCGCTAAAGCATCTGCCTTATGACCTCGCTGCCCTCACATGCAGCCGAGCCATCACTAGCACTCCTGTATCTCGAACTCTAAATCCCAGAGTAATTTTCCACCAGCCTCTGTCCTCCTTCATCTATCTCTTACTATTTCCTCCCCATCTTATCCTACTCTCTCTACTCACGCTTCATTTCTGTCATCCTCCTGATTCCCCATCTGCCGTTCAATCATCTATTTCTTCTCCAGTTTTTTTTTCTTTTCTCCGTTTCTCTTTGTCCCTGCCTCTTTTCCTCAGTTCTCCCTGTTCTGGACGCTGTGAGTGGAACACAGATTATGTCAGACATTTATAAAACCGGATTAGCCAGGATCACCTTCACACACGCACACGCACATGCACACACAAGCACAAAGACTAATGAGTGCATGCATCCATAAACAAACACTAATTGTGACTGTCTATGGGTTTTCTGTTGCTGCTCTAGTGGGACTGGACTAGGGACATTAACTCTAATAGGGACTAATCTTGTCTCAACAATTATGTTAAATATGTTATTAATATTGAAGTAAATGCATACACAAAAATTGGTAGTTTGTGGCTAATCTCTCAGTGAAAACTGTAAATTTTATTGGAGAAACTAACTCTAGGTGACAGATCTAGGATGAACATAAAACCTGGAACACTGACTACAAGCCAAGTCCTTTCTTGTCCCCAGCATCACCTGATTTTACTGATGCTTTTGTGGGGAAAAAAAGCTAAAAACCTTCAGCTAAAACCTTGTGAACAGTCTTCAGAGACAAGCAGATCCTTTTACGCAGAGGAAGCATTTTAATAATGTTTTCCTAAAACTGCATGCTCAGCAAACATGCATTACATGAATGTAGCTACTGTGTTCTCCTTTTTGCCGTGAGGATACAGTAATAAGACCTATTTTAGTCCAACTCACATATGTTCCTAAATACTGAAACCTTGTGACATACTGCTCATCTGCAGCTCTGACTCATGCAGAACATTGTGCCATCATATTTTCCAATACCACTGACTGCACAGTATCACACATGCATAGTTTCTCTTAGGTATGAGCGCTGTGACCGGCTGATTTTTAAACCATGGAAAAAAAGCATTATGTAAATTAGCATGACACGACGAAATCAGTGCGACGGCAGCATCCCTGCAGACCTAATCAGTCAGAATAACGATAACCTCTCTATTTAATATCTTTGTCTCCCTTCTTCCTTCTTGGTCCCATGCTTTTCTCCCTTCTGCATCCCCCCACCTCACCCACTCCTCAATTTCTGACTCAGCAAAACAAGTCAGAGGCAAGGTCATCAGAACCGCTGTTGCCGTGGAGCTTGAGAACTGGGGGGATTTTTCTCCCCTGTCCTCGTCTTTTATGCTGAGATCATGTGGTGGTGATGCAGCGCGTGGTGTGAGACGAGGGGTATGAAACATGACAGAGGTTAGGACATGGCAATGCTGGCAGCCATTTTAGCTGAAATGAGATTGAAATAACTTTATTAAGAGCACCACAATGACAAAGTGACCCTCACAGGCGGCATTTTGAGGTTTAGAATAAAAAAAGTTCATGAAATGCAAAGTTCACATTATGGGTGTAAAGAAACTTGCTACCAGTGAAAGAATCATACTGCAGACTTTATAGGAGGAGAATATTCTAACAGCAACAAAAATCATTCAGCTTTTGAGAGCTGATATTGATTTCTGATCTAAAGATGTGGCTCAGTTCTTTGTCTTAAAGAACTATATATATTTACCAGAATACTTTTTAAAATGTTATTATTTCACATAATGTGATAATTAAAATTCTAGAAGTAAAAACATTCACATGGAAGATCTGGTTTTCAAACCAGGAAAAATGAGAATGTTTTAATCGATGCTTGGCAATGATGCCTTCAAGAAAAAACAAATCCATCTTATGAATTTCAGATTGGCCAATCACAGATTCAGCTGATCATTCTGAATGTTGGTCAGTTCCTGGTCCATCTTAAATACACGCAGTGGTTAAAACTTGCTAACAGGAAGTTATTTTCTACAAAATTCTGAAATTATTCACTCATTACTGAAATCCTGCATAATCACTTTCTGAATTTATTGCTGAGCTTGTTTAAATTTCAGAATAAACAAAGTATTTATTAAATAGAAAGTTTAATTTTTCTTTTATGGTTAGCTAATAGCGAAAGCACACATATAAATCACCACCGTGAGAGTAGATTAATCCATGTGACTTTTTATCGAAACTTTTTAACAAACAGCCACCTAGAAGATGAATATGTGGTCGCAAAATTTTTTACATTATCATAGCTATTAGAAATATAAACTGGGAAATGTGTTTCCTGAAACCTAACAAGGTCAAAAAGAACTTTGGCATACTTGTTTTTAAAATGTTTAAAAAAATATATACTAGAACCACTCAAACAGCAGTTACACACCATATATTTAAATCATATTTTCCTCTGTTGTATTCTAGCTTATGCGACTCTAGTATGACAGCATGTTTAAAGTGATGCAGGCTGCTTGTCTTCAGAGCAAACCCCTCTCTGATGCTCTGGGGTTTTGTGGTCAGCATCTAAACCCACAGCAAGAAATGCAGCGAGCCATGGCAGCAAGACGCTGCAGGGAAAACACAAGTTACTCTGACAGCGTTAATCAGGCATTGCTGTGCAGGCATGTGTATGCAGTCCAGTGACTGTGCATGTGTCTTTTCACTGCAGCATCATCCCCTCAGAGAGGACGAGTGCAACCATAAAGAAAAGGCCTGCAACTCACCCCTGCATGTAGGACAGCCTCACTGTGAATGTCCTCTGTCTGTCTCTCTCTTGTGAACTCTTTGGCACTGTTACTGATCCACATCTGTTTTTCTTTTTCCTGAGTTCATGTTTTATTCTCTCCATCCATGCTGTCTTTGCCCTTGGCATTATGTTCCTTTATTGTCCCGGCGTGGAAAGAATGCAGCACCCTTCAAGTTTACATGACAAGAATTATTGACACTTTTAAACTATTCTCAATCAAAGTTTGAAGAATAAAATATGATTCTGGAACTAGACAGTCGTGATCCCTTGCTTCTTTTCCATTAAGGTACACTTGCTTCCAGTTCCCTGCAAGATAAAGTGCTGACTCTGCTTTGTCCAAACACGTGCAGGAAGCGGTCTGCAGCATCCCCTGATGTGCAGTGACATACTGATGACAAATATGTGCCTCCAGATTTAATCAGAACCTATAATCTGCATGTAGTTCTCACACATTTTAAGACATCCAGTGACTGCTCCGCTTTGGCCCACTACGGATTGATATATGGAGGTACACAACATGCTCATGATAGGACCAACACGACTGATGAGACATCCAGGGGTGTTTATCACATGCAATACCCTAAAGCACATATATCCACTATTTCAGTGTTGCATAAATACATTACATAAAAAACAAACACAACCACGACGACTAGAATCTAACCTTGTGCGTCCATTTTTACAAAATTTCAGCCTAGATACGCGACGCTTCTGGCTGCAAGCCTCGGAATTCTGCAGTAAAGCAGGAGGGGCAGCGCGGGTTTCCTATTGGCTAATTCTCAGACTTGGGTGACAGCAACTGGTCAGCGATGAGACGCTCGGAGCTGTGATTGGCTAATCGTGCCAGCGGTGGGCGGGCTTAAGCAGTTGTAGTTCACCAATTCGTGTTTTTTAGGAGGCGCTTCTTCCCGTGGCGGAGTGGTGCAAACCAGAGGAACGGAGTACTGCGGCAACGTCGGGCAGAGTGGCGGAGGAGGACCATTTTGAGAGGTAGCGGTGCGGCTCGTTAGTTCCGCCGGTCTTTCACCGCAAGTATCAGAGAGCAACGGAAGGACGCAGGTCCCTGCGTGATGCTCCGCTTGAGACCGCTACGTTTCATCTGAAAGACGTCTCGGAGGAGAGGCTAGCCTGATTTTTCACAAGGTTTGAGCTCCTCCTCGTTTTAAACCCGACATTAAACTATTTAAACTAACCTAGCTTAACCGCTAAACTGAACACTTGCTGTTCCGTCTCTCAAGGCGAAGGCATTTCGATTTAAGCTAATTCGACGCGAGGGGCTGACACCTCTCAAGCGGTGCATCACCTGAGAGGAGAAGAGTAACTGCGCCAACATGGGGGTAAGGCTTTTAGAACTTTCTAACAGCGCTGTAGCCCATCTGAAGTGGCCTGAAAAGTGAGAGCCAGCGTCCCTGATGTCTCCATGAGTCGTCGGGTCTCTGTGTCCCAACAGGAGGGGAATCCCGGGTGTCTGAGTGACATTGACTGTAATGCGGAACTGTGTTTTACTCTGTTCTCTTCAGACTGCGACAAACTGATGAGGCTCCTGTCAGCGCAGAGCTGCGACTTTTAGCGGCTCCTTTGGATGTTTTCCTCCAGAGCGACTGAGCTGTAATGAAATCCATTCACTCTGCTGTTTGGGAAAACGTAGAGCTGTGATACTGAAATTCTGAAAGTGTTTTAGTACATCTAAGTGTCTCGTTTGACCGTAACCTTGTGAGCCTTACTAGGCCTAATCGGTTTATTCCTCCAGATTGCTCCTAGCTGTGTTGGAGCGATGAAGGAGGAGGAGGAGGAGGTGGTGAGGGGGTGTTATCTGCACGCACCTGTGTTTTAAAAGCACATATTTATTAATAATACACCTGCCGCAGGACTTTCTTAGTGATGAATGAGCACATTTTTCTGTGACTTGCTTCAGCGCCTCCCTCCCTCCCTCTCCTCTTTCATCCCCTGCCTGGTTCCGTTCTCTGTCTCCGGTTCTTTGGTGAAGCATCTGCAGCGGAACAGAGAAGAATCGGAGCCCTCTGCTCTGCCTCCTCCTCACGATGGATGCTGAGCAGCTCCGGCGCACTCGATGACCCGTGCGTCATAATGCGGTTACCGGGAATAAGTGCCTCACCAGCTTATTTCTCCTTTAAATTGTGACATAACAGGAGCTCGGTTATCACCAGAAGTCAACACATACCACAGATTAAAGAAGCGACACGACTTGGAGCACTATCAGCAGCAGGACGATCTGTTCCTAAAGTTTTTTTCCCCTCAATTTGACTTTACTGAATTAATATCTTCAACACCTCGGTTCTTAAATTTATAAGACACGAATAAATAGATTTTTCGGAAAAATATATCCAGTTTCAGCTGATGCGCAATTCCATCTCCATCCTGAATTGTCATTTTTAATCGGTTCCTGCTGAATGAGCATCCTCTGCAGCAGAGAGCTTGCAGGACTCACACGGGGGGAAGCGACCCCCCTTGTCTGTGTCTTGTTAATGTGGAAGCGCTCGGCTGCTATAGTGGGCACTGCGTCAAAAGAGACAGGAAAGTGCTTACGTATGTGCTGCTGGGTGGAAGTTGTGGAAGAGAAACGCTGAGTGGAAACGGTGTGTCATTTCGGGACATGACGTGTCCCTCCTGGGTCTGGCGTCGTAGTGAGGCGATCGGAGCCTCCTTGGTGATCCGTGAAGGAGTTTGGGTCCTGAGGTGACCCTGAACAGGATAATGGGAACGAAGATAGGAGTGAAGATGGAGACGTTAGCAGATAAAAGCTAATTATTCGTTATTTTTGTATTAGCTGATGGATTATAAGCTTAATCTTTTTGTCTTTATTCCGAGAATTTGGCGCACTGATCGATGGCTGTCCTTTCACAAGGCCGCAGGGGGCATCGCTTGCGACTTGCTTCCTGCGTCAAACCGGGGGCGGGGTTTCTGGTGTGGAAATTCCCAGCAAAGAGCTGTGATAGGCTGGCTTAAGGAGCCACGCAGAAAGGACCTGGTGGAGAGACGGCACTGATGCTCCAGAGAAAAGCTTGAACATGTGTCAAGAGAACAAAAAAAGAGGAGGAATTCATGAGACATTTATAGATGTTCTAAATTCAGGATCACATCCTTTAAAATCCCTACAGATTCACACACATCACCTTCTCAGGGTACACTCTGCCCATTTCCTCTGCATCAATGCAGCTGTACCGTGACTGAAATTGATGACTGTATGGGAGGAATGTAAAATGAGATGTGGATCAAGAGCTGCATGGCGGTATTGACTGCTGCTTTTCACCTTCAGACACGTGATGCAGATGGTGTAGGGGGGGGCTGCTGAGAGAGGGACGAAGAGAGAGGATGGGCAGATAAGTAGTGACTAGGCTGCAGGTGTAGTGATAGAGAGAGAGAGAGAAGGGGGGGGGGCGAGGAGGATTTAAAGTGATGGAGGCTGCGTATGGAGCTAGGGGGAGGGCTGCTTGACTGTATATCCTGTTACAGGATAATGACCTGCAGCTCACATTACCGTGGCTCATGTTTCCTCCTGCTGCACCTTGTGGGATTGGTTATCAGGGCCAGAGGAGACAGATGGGTGGGTGATCTTGATGAGGCATTTATGACTGATTGGTTGGTGTTAGGGTGGTGAGGTTTGATGACCCAGGATAAAAGAAAAATTAGGATGTTTTAGAGAGACATAGTGTTTTTTTTGAAGGTCGTGATGGCTGATGATGACGACGTTTGTGGCTGTGAAGCTTCGAGAGCAACATCAGGTCATCTGTTAGACTTTGACAGGAATTGCTAATTAACTCATGGTGTAGAGGTTTCTAGGACAGTGTGTGCATTGTACTGGTGAGGTGGATGCAGTGATGGAATAAATTAGATGTTACTGAGGTAAATTCAGGAGTTTTGTGGCTGCTGCAGAGGCCCAGCCCATGGTTTGCTGCAGAGTGCTGCACATCTCTGCTCAATGCATCTGCTACTTGATGCTGATTGGCTGCACTGTGGTGTGGCTGATCTTTCTCACATGGTGCAGGATCTAGAGGACAGTAATGTTCATATAAAGGGTCTTCACCTTAAATTTTCCAGATAGTTTTTTTGTTATGTGACAGGATATTTTTAGAATGGTTATTTGAAGTGTTCCTCCACACAAATCAGTAGATTTATTAAAGGCTTATCGTTCTTTGAAGGAATTTGCCTGCAGCCTTTTATGCCAGAATGTGTACTAAGAACATGTTAGGGTTGAGAAATGATGGTGTTTTAGCTGTTTTAGTCAAATCTTGCAATGATGCACAGTTTCATGCAATACCCCAAAATCTTGCACGATCTGTTAGCACATGACTCTCAGCTACTACCACCATATCAGCTTTTACCTCAGTATCTGCTAAATTGACTGACATATAACCATTAATGCATTGGCTAAGTTTGATTAACTGAACTGGATTGACTCTAAAAGGCAATCAGTTGTAGCTCTACATTCAAAGAAGACTTTCTAGGAGTTTCAGTTAAATCCATCCAGTGGTTCATGAGATAGTTTAACAAATGCACCTTTTGTCTTTTTTTTGTGGGCAATAATAAAGAGCACATTTCTTCATTGCTGCAGTATGCATTCCAGATTGAGCTCACATTTCACCATCAAATGCACAGTTACTCTTTTTACCAGCATTTTTAATGAAAGGGACTCTCTGCAAACTGAGTAGGATTTTGTCCAATTCTTAAAGAAACCACTGTAAATGAACTTTACCAAGTTTATTCCCATGTTGATATGATAGTTGCAATTGTGTTGATTGTGATAGTGTCAGGGTCAGCTGCTCACGTCAGCTGCCACTGATAATTTGTCTTACAGAAGGCTTCAGAAGCATGGGTGATTCAGCACTCCCCCCCGTATTGTATAAATACCTCTCAGTGAGAGCGCCTTATGGAGCCTTCTGTGTTACACCATGTTTGTTGCAACGAACTGCTCCTCTTGATCAAGATTAAATAGTTTGGACTTTTGAGTGATGTGTTGGATCTTCTCAGAAATGCCCCAGTTGAGATTTGAATCAACAACTGCCTTCCTGTGAGGCAGCAGGTGTAAAGTACCAGCCTTCTGTTTATTCTCTCTCCAGACTTAAAACTACCGGTAGTTACAACGTTAGGTTTGAAGATAGAACCATCAGCTCATACTTGTCTGGTATACTTTTACCTCCTAAATTAAACTAATCACGGTAATAAATACAAAAAAGACCGTTTATGTACCTTACTCTTTGTACAGGTCTATTTTCAGTGTGCAGAAATTAAACCCATTTTTTCCCAAGTGAATGCTAATAAAACCGTAAAGGTCAGTTCTGTCTCTTTTATACATTACTTCAAAACAGTGTTGCGGTAGACTCTGTGATTGATACGGCCTGAAGTTTCCAACTTAACGTGCTGATGGTCTCCCATAAAGAGAGAGCAGTTCAGGAGGGTTGCCTGCCTCCAGCAACATGACTAATGCAGGGTGTTGTCCCGGAGAAGCATGTGTCCTTTAGTGAGTGAATCAAAGCACACAGTCTAACGCTGGACAAAGACTGTTAGCTTTTTATTATTTGCATTATAGCCCATTTAATGAAGCTATTTTAAAATAAGTTTTATAATTAACAGTGTGTTTTATTTGTATTCACTCATATTCACAGATTCTAATTTAGAGATTAAAAAGGTTTGTTGGAAATCTGATGCTTCTCAGAGAGCTTCTATGTGGATGAACATGTGTTCATAAATATCTAAATAACTCCATCTGACCACCTTTCTGCCGATCAGTCTCTCAGAGCGTGGCAAGGTGCCCTGTTCTCTACAAATGCCAAGAAATCAAGATTTACAACGCTAATCTAGTCCAGGGCACACTCACTACAGTACGAGTCCTTCACAGCCTCACAGAGACATTGTTCATTCTGCTGTGTGAACAGATGAACGTGGTGACTGGACAGACAGATGGGTCCAAGGAAATAACGTAGGGGGGGCTGAGAGGGGTTGGGATTTTCAGTTAGAGTTGTGTTCGACTATCTTGGTTTCTATCTCATAAGCAGGCACAGACAGATGATTTGAGAGTTAAAGAGAGTTAATCTGCCTTTGTGTTTGCAGGATTTAGCGATTAAAAAATCTCTTTCAGTTCTCACAATCGCCCACATATTTTTTTATATTTATGTCATGTGCAATATTCCATCAAATCAATCCAATAACTGCAGTGGATTCATTTCAATGCTCTCTGAACAAAGAGAGAGTAAAAATAAGTGATTGCTATAGTTTCTTTTTCCTGAGATTTCATGCTATCGTTTGTCTTTTTCCTTCATGTCTGATATCTGTGATCTCCTGCTTCTAACATCAGTTCACTTTGTTAAAAGAAAAAATGAGAAGCCTTCACATTACTCTCAAGGCTGATGATACAGTTTCTTTTCTTTAAAATTATAATCTTATAACTACTTTATCCAGCAAGACCTGTCAGATAATTGGCATAAAAAGCTCAGTGAAAAATATGGAGATTATTGGATACCCCCCCCCCAAGACCACAACCTTGATATTTCCCAGATAGTAAAGTAGAAACAGAAGAGAAGGAGAAGCATATAGCAGTGAGCTAATCCGGTGTTGTAATCAGACTAGCTAATCCCACCAGTCGTGTCCCTTGGCCCTCTGCCTGAGCCCCCTACTTTGGCCTGGCGCCCTTCATCTTGCCGCAAGAAACAGCAGATGGCCCGGTGACCTTGCTAGACACAGACGCGTGCAATATTAAATGACATTTAGTCGTTTTAAATAAATTCTACTATTTGTTAACAATAACAAAGTCTTGAGAATTTGTTTAATTTAAATACTTTTAAAAACGTTTTATTATTTTTGTGTTTTGATGATACTTTGGTGTTTTTTAATTAGGAACATTTTAAAGAGAGTAGAGGTCATAAAGTAATGTGAGTCTTAAGGATACCCAGATGCTACCATCATTTATAATTAACTTGTCTCTGACAGACACAAAACAACATTTCACTTTGTGTCTTTAATAAGTTACAAGTCTGCCTCCTCTGAGACTTTGGATGAAAAAACATCTGAAGTTTTTCTTGCTATGTAGGTCTATTTGAAGAAGCACAATACTGCCTCAAAATCACAGGAGACAGCATTTGATCTGACACTTAGCTCAACGTGGTGTTTAATTTTAAGATTGAGTGGAAGAGAAAGGAGTGCTTCAGTCTCATTATGTACCGACTGCTTGATGGTTACAATTCCTATTAATTATTCAGTACATGGTTAGAAAACAGGCAGTGATACTAACCAGCCTCAACATGTTAATATGCTGGTTTGATATAACTTTCAGCCTGTATGAGACTAACAGGTGTTCCCTCGCAATCATAAGAAGAGAAAAAAATGACCCAAATTAGATCAAATATCCTTCTTTGTTAGCTTTTTAGATTCCAAATCAATGCATCTAAAGTTCACACATTCTTTTAATTTCCCATGTGGTTCGTGTTCATGTAAAATGACCACTTCTCTGACGAAGAAAAGATGTCATGTATATTTCCTGTCCGGGTATCTGCAGTTTAGTGAATGATAGCATGACATCAGTCTCACGTGACGGTGCTGGCATGTTGGGGTGATTATTACAACATAGAGGAAGTACAAAACGTCTGCAGTCATGACAAATACATTCCAGAAGACTCATATGAAGAAAAATGTTGAGAGCAGTGATATTTTTTACTTACAGGCCACTTCCTCTTAGAAGTTCTACAGTTTCTGTTTTACTGTGAGGCTCCATATGTGGGAAGTTTAAAAGAAAAAGAAAATATCTACCTCAAGCTGTCAGATAAACTGATAATCACTTTGCATGCTTCAACCTGAGGTCCCTAAAACGTTTGACGTAATTGCGCCACTCCTAAACCACTTGATGTGGAAAAAACAAACAACTGTGTGTATTTGTGTTCTTTAGTTTTAGCTTAAATCAAGAAGTTCAGTTTCTTAAGTTGTAAAACTGACAGTTACAGACGATTTTAAAGTTAGTTTTTTATTCTCACTCCTCTGTCACATGTTTAATCTGTCCTATCCTTGTTGTCATATCTTACTATTGTACCATGTCTAGGTGTCTGTTTCATGCACCACACATACCCTCCTCATTCTCGCTCATTCTCTGCCGCAATGCGTGTATATGCGGCTCGTACTGACCAAAGCCAATACAGTGACTCACCTCGGCTCACACAGACACACATAGAGACATCAACACATGCAAACACAAACTAATTCTTGGAATCCACTGCCTGGTTTGTGCCAAGCAGCAGTGAATGCAGCATCCAGTTACAGATGCATCAATTATTCCTCATCCCGGATAACATCAGGGGATCCTCCGAGCACTAGGCCACTGCTGAGCTTCGTCACCATGCCAGTGGCTGTGACGGTCACCATGGTAACCTGCCCTCATAACATACGCACTTATCAGCCCTCTTCACATTTGGGGAAATTGAACATTTCTGTTTGGCTAAGCAGCACAGGCCTACAGAATCATGTAAGAATGAAATATTTTAAGCACATTTTTAATAAGCTGTCAGTATATTGGAGTGATTCTGATATGTAATTTATAAAGGAGCTTTGAGATTTTTCCATTTCTTAATGATGTTGAAAATAAGCATGTCCATCACTCTGTTTTTTTCTATGTGCTTGTGGGAGAATGAGTGTATGTAATTTCAGCCACAAGTCTCTGTTTCCTTCCTCAGGACAGAGGGGGCTCATTGAATTACCCAGAGAGATGTTAAAGATGGCCCAGTGCCCCCAGAGAAAAACAAATGAGTCTGAATTGAAATGTTTGCTTTGAATCTGCAACATTAGGAAAAATATTCTTGCAAATTAGGCATCTTATTAGGCATTTTAAAGAGGAAAAGTTAGGAAGCTTCTCTCTCCCTCTGGTTAATTGGCAGGAACTCACACACACAAACCCATGACAGACAAGCAATTAACTTACTCAGTCTACTGTAAAAAGACTAAAATAAGCTGGCAGCATCTCCTCCCTCAGTGAGTCACACAAGTAACTACTCACTCATTTATGTCTGCAAATTAAGGCATAAACCCAAATCACTCAGACACTTACAGAAAAAAACATGATTTATTAGTATTTATGTGCAGGCTGTTATAGTGGATCAAAACAGTGCTGGTCAATATCTAATCAGATGCCTGAGAGAAGGGTGACAACACCTCCCCGCTCTCTCACTCCCTCTCCGATCTGCTCTCCACCTGCCTTTCTTTCTCCGTTTGTCTGTTCTCACATCTCACCTCCCACTGATGTCTCTCCTTTCCATGTGCCCAATCCTGTCTGTCATCCACCCCCAGCAAATCCTTTTTCCTGCGTCTTTACTTTCACCACGTTTCTCTTTGTTTGACGCTCGTCTCCACCTCCCTGTCAACCACCCCTATTATCTGGGCTCACGGATTTGTGTAATGCTGTGTGAAAAGGGGGAAAGTATTCTTTGTGTCCTGTTTATCATTTTATCATCACTCTTATCATGATTCTTGAACAGGAGCAGGTTCAGTGCTTTTGAAATGGGTGTTAGTAAAGTGTGTGTATGCATGTATGTGTAATATTTACTGTCTGAAAATGTCAGTAAAATCCTTCCAGTAGTTCATGAGACATTTTGCTAACAGACCATGTTGATTTCAGAGATAAACTTTGAAGCAAACATCTTGTTCAGTCAGGTAGTGCTTAGAGTATGTGTTGTGAATGACTCTTGACTACTGTCGATTCAGATCTTAGTTTAATATCTGTATAATTGACAGAGTTGTAGCCATTTTTGTGTTAGGTAAGGTTGATTAACTGTGGCAGCCGTGTTTCTTCCTAAAAATGGTTAGTTGCAGACGCACATCCTTTCATTGCATTCAGAGAGTTTCATCCAGTGGTTCATAAGATATTTTGCTTAAAAACACAAAGGCAAACACATTTTTATATAATTATAAAATTAATAACAATAAATAAACACTTATAGATATTGAAACTGAGGTGCAGAAATACTTTTGAATAGAAAGTAAGTAACGCAGTCTCTTACTCAACACCTCAACAGATATAAAGACAATATTATCTCACATGAACAAAACATGTACACATACACACCCTCTTTGTGCTTAAACACACACAGACATGCCTGTTGTCTGTCTCAGAGGAGATCAGCAGCAGTATTTTTCCATTGTACTTCCGCAACACACCTGCCTGGTCCTGCTGCAGTGACAAATTTGTTCACCTGCTCTTTTGTCACCAAACTGTTTGCATATGAGTGCAGTCAGGTCAGACGGCTCCCTCACGCCGACATGCTACTCTCCACCTGACGAGCTTGAATGAATGGTTTTTATTGTTTGCTTCAGGCTCAGACACGGTCGTTGAGCAACTGGTGTTTTGTAGTTAAGTGAAAGTTGTCATGCACATGTTGTCTTATGAAAGCATGTGCATATTAGTTAAACCAGAAACACAGGTTTTTATAACCGCACTAAAGAATGAACTACAGATACATGTGACTTTGCAAGGATATTTCACTATTAAATCCGATGGGAAAGGCATTGACTAGATTATAGGCTTATTTTGTTTAGGTGTGTATGTTTTGGTGTGGTTTTATTGGACGAGTGTTTCGTCATGCATGGAGATTGTGACTCACACTCCCTCACAGGCGCTTCTGTAAATATACATGTTGGATTTGGAAATATAATCCACTAATTTTAAAGTAAACATACTTTTAGGACTCCTTTTGTCAGTCGAACGTTGACAGCTGTGTCAGTACTTCGTTTTACCACTTGATGGTGCAATTTTAGGTGGATATTTTAATTTTGATCTTGTCTGGTTTGACTGCTAAATGGTAAATTTAGATGATTATTTTCATTGATTATATTTAAGACAGGTTGTTTTTCTTTCTAACTCAGATCTAAGAACATGTCATCGATATCCTCAAACATCTCCCTCCAGTTACTTGATCAGATTGGTTAACTCTTGCTCTGAGGCATTGATCTACCATTTCTTGATGAGCAAGTTCTTAAGGTCCTGTCTACTGGGACTCTCTTACACCTCCTGGGGAGGGGGGTGATTCTTTTAATGTCACATTTGACCTTTAATGAGGCACATTTGTGCTGATGCAGCCCAGAGGTCATGTTGCTCTCCTGACAGACAAAAGGCTGTAGAGCAAAGAGGACTCAAATGAGCAGCTGGAGAAAATCAGGGTTAATAATTAGGTCACTCATGCCTGGTTTACCAACATAAACAGATTTCTGAGGGAACAGCCTGCAACAACAAGCTATCAAGTAAAGCAGGAAGAAGGGTACAAAGACACTTGATGTGTCTGATTCATGTCTCCTGGCTTGATTTTTAGTAATCTTGACATCAAAGTGTCTCGTCTCTGATGGCTCTGCTCTAATACTGCAGAGCATGCTAGAATCTCAGAAGAAACCCTTTGATGAGTCTATAAACTTAGTTTTCCTGTTTTGTCTCTCTTTGATGTCTTCGAGGCTTGCTGCTTGTAATTAAATGAAAAGAGCAGGAAGTGATTTGTTATAATCTCCAGGTTAAACCATTTGCCCTTCATTATGTTACGATGTGTCCATCAGGCTGTTAGTGCTCATGATGCAGGTGTTATGTGATCAGTAGAAATTGGATGAGTATGGCAGAACAGGCTGCAGGTGGAAGATTTAATGTGTGGTGAAATTGTAACTATATTAATTGTGGTTTGCTCAAGCAAAATCTGTTTGTTTTTTCATGAATTATTGATTATTTTCCTCATAAACTCTTAAAACATGCCAGCTACCTCACAAGGCCACTTCAGAAAGCTACAGCATAATTTACTGTGTACTAAAACCTGAGAAAACAATCCCACTTTTCTGATGCATTTTGTGGCTGAATACTTTTTGAGTAGTAGTTTGTTTTATTTTTAGAACATTTACAAACGTAAAGAGCAGCTAAGTTGATTCCCAAAGGCACCGCAGGGTGCTTTAGTCAGAGTGCATGTATAAAATATGTGTGTGTGTCTGTAGTATGGACGTTCAGACAGTTACCGCGTTGCCACCACACAGGACAAAGATGACCGATCCCCCAAGAAGAAGAAGGGGGGGAACAAGGACATGGACGACCTGAAGAAGGAAGTGCCCATAGTGAGTAAAACCAACCCTTCTTTCATCTCAGAATGTTTTAACTAAATGCATTTAAATCAAAAGATGACTTTTTTATTTCTAATGTTTTTTTTTAAGCAGTCAGGTAGGAAACAAACATTCAACATGATGCTGCAGGACATTTTTTAAAAGTTTTTTTTTCATGAAGAATTCTTTTTCACACTCAGACCAAATTAATGTATTTTCACCTGTTAGAGGGGTCGAGTTGTTATCAGGATGTTGTAAGTTTGATCCCACATTTCAGCCCAAGAAACAGACACCAGGGTTGCCATTTCTGGCTGCCCTAAGACTCTAATCTCTCAGGTGAACTGCATGTACTAAATACATTTATATTTACTTTTATTCAACTACTTTTATTGTTCTACAAATTCAGAATATTTGATACAACAAACATGCATGTATTCATCCTTATTCTGGACTTTTTACATGTCATCATTGCAGAAAATATGTCAACACTTTTAATATTACATAGTATTAATATATATACATTTTCTTTGTGTGTTTGTTTGTTTTTCTTTTTTTTCCTCGTCAGACGGAACATAAGATGTCCGTTGAGGAAGTGTGCAGAAAATTCCAGACAGATATTGTCCAGGTGAGTCATTTTTGGTTGCTTTAGACAGTTTCCCCACTTTTCCACTAGGTGGCATTAAAAGACTTCTTTTGACATTCACAATCCAGCTCAACAGCCTTCTGAATTTCCCTTCATATTAAACAAATGTGAAGTTTTTATTCAAATATCTGTCAGATTAGCATCTGTACAAACTATTTTTGGCTGTTTCCTCTTTCCAGGGACTGACTAATGCCAAGGCAGCAGAGTTTCTGCTTAGAGATGGTCCCAATGCTCTCACCCCTCCACCCACCACCCCAGAGTGGGTCAAGTTCTGTCGCCAGCTGTTCGGTGGATTCTCCATCTTGCTGTGGACCGGCGCCATTCTCTGCTTTCTGGCCTACGCCATCCAGGCAGCCACAGAAGATGATCCTGCAGGCGACAACGTGAGCAAAGCGCACACATACATACACACAATTTGTCACACAGATTTTACATAAACATATTCCCATCTGGCACATGTACACCTCATTAACACATCAGTCACACGTTGGACTTTGAAGTAGTCTATAAAAATAACATCTTGACAAATTGATTATAGCGTCACACGCTGGCTTCTCCCTATCTACACCTACATGTTTAACTCTTCCTCTTTCTGTTTGGTCACAGTTGTACCTAGGTATTGTGCTCACAGCTGTCGTCGTCATCACTGGCTGCTTCTCATACTTCCAAGAGGCCAAGAGCTCCAAAATAATGGAGTCTTTTAAGAACATGGTGCCACAGGTAAACATTTTACTTTACTCAGACAAGAAGAATACATACCAAACCTTCCTGTTTTAAAGAAAACTTGAAAGAGAGCAATGTTTGCAGGAAACCTTTCTCCCATTACATTACTTGTTAGAGTGACTGATTCTGTACATAAATGAAGACTGCACAGGCAGTGAGAGCTGCTCTTAGTCTGTAAATAATTAGGCTGCTTTAATGTAAAATTCTTCAGGTATGTTGTATTATTTTATTGTTCTTTAAAAACTTTTCTTCAGGAATATCTTCTTACATAAAGCATTTAAAATGCAGTTTTTCTGTTGCCTGTAACTGCTCACATTGTATTTATTAATGTGTGTGTGTGTATGTTCTAACCTTTCACTGATCCTGTGTCCTTTCAGCAAGCGTTGGTGATCCGTGAGGGTGAGAAGGTGCAGCTCAACGCTGAAGAAGTGGTGGCAGGAGATCTGATTGAAGTAAAAGGAGGAGACAGGATCCCTGCTGACATCAGAGTGATTTCTGCTCATGGATGCAAGGTACACACACACAAATATGCCACTGTCGGTCAACTCTAGAGGTGGAAACTTGTAACCTGAAACCCCATCATTGTATGTGTTTCAATATTCTGAAAAACCAAGCTGCCTCATATCTGCCCTATAATGTTAATATAAAATGTAGAAGTCAAGAGATGTGAAAATCTTCCCACATCATCCAGAAGGAAACTACCTCTGAATGCAGCTTCACACCAACACACACATGTACCTTCTAATTCTCTCTTCTTGCCTTTTGTGTGGCCCAACAGGTGGATAACTCCTCTTTGACTGGAGAATCAGAACCTCAGAGCAGGTCACCTGACTGTACCCATGACAACCCCTTGGAGACCCGAAACATTGCTTTCTTCTCCACCAACTGTGTTGAGGGTATTGTTGCCATGGCGATTGTTTTGTGTGATGTTGACTAATGTGCTGTGTCTTATTTTAAGGCCTTCAAATTTAAGATGCAATTGAATTAAACTCTCAATATAACATATTTGTTGTTCTAAGACCAAAAAATAGATTTCATATTAGATTTGTGACAAAAATGTAAAAGATTTCTTACAGATTTACATTACACTTTTATTGTTTTTTCAAATCAGGAACGGCGCGTGGGATTGTCATCTACACCGGTGATCGCACAGTCATGGGTCGCATTGCTACTCTGGCTTCTGGTTTGGACACCGGCAAAACTCCCATTGCCAAGGAGATTGAGCACTTCATCCACATTATCACAGGTGTGGCCGTCTTCCTGGGTGTGACGTTTTTCATCCTGGCCCTCATCCTGGGTTACAGCTGGCTGGAGGCTGTCATCTTCCTTATTGGCATCATTGTGGCTAATGTGCCCGAGGGGCTGCTGGCCACAGTCACTGTAAGTGACCAGCAGTTCTGGATTAGCATGTTTTGGTACCTTTTATATAAAGTTGATTATTTACATAGCTTTTTCTGTGCTTTATTTATTTCAGTTTGCTAATTCTTGTGCTCACCTTGTGTATATTTTTCTGCCATTCAATGTCATGTTTTTTTTTTCATTCCAAAAGATGTTCTAAAAATAATTGCTCTATTTCTAGCTTTTTAACTTAAATGATTACATCACTACCCACTTACCATTTACATAATAAACAGAAATGATCACAAGCGGAATCCACACTTTAAACCTTAACGCTGATTGAACTTTATAAATGCTTGCCTCCAGGTATGTCTGACTCTCACGGCCAAGCGTATGGCCAAGAAGAACTGCCTGGTGAAGAATCTGGAAGCTGTGGAAACCTTGGGCTCCACCTCCACCATCTGCTCTGACAAGACAGGAACCCTGACCCAAAACAGGATGACTGTGGCCCACATGTGGTTTGACAACCAGATCCACGAGGCCGACACCACCGAGGATCAGTCAGGTGAGTGAGGAAAGGGCATAAAGAACAGGTGCTGCTAATGTCTGCAACACTTTCCAGGTGTAAACTGACTTAATGAATACCCTCAAGCGTCACCCGTTCCTCTCTTCCTTCCACAGGTGCTTCATTTGACAAGAGCTCAGTGACATGGCAGGGTCTGTCCCGTATCGCTGCCCTGTGTAACCGTGCACAGTTCAAAGCAGGACAGGAGTCGGTGGCCATCCTGAAGCGGGACGTTGCCGGAGATGCCTCTGAGTCGGCCCTGCTGAAATGTATCGAGCTGTCCTGTGGCTCTGTCAGGCTGATGAGAGATAAGAATAAGAAAGTGGCTGAGATCCCTTTTAACTCCACAAACAAATACCAGGTGAGTAAATACTGAACGTGAAAAATAATATTATCATGTATCAAGGTTTATCTTAACCTTATTCTCTGTTCTCCCCGTGCAGCTATCAATACACGAGACCGAGGATCCCAATGACAACCGCTACCTGCTGGTGATGAAGGGAGCTCCTGAGAGGATCCTAGACCGTTGTTCAACCATCCTGCTGCAGGGCAAAGAGCAACCAATGGACGAGGAGCTGAAGGAAGCTTTCCAGAATGCATACATGGAGCTGGGAGGACTGGGAGAGCGAGTACTGGGTAAGGATGGCTAGTGATACAGATGGATTACCAAGAGTTCCAAAAAGTGAAAATATGTATTTTATATAGACACTGAAAATAATTTCTTCTAATACCACAATATAATTTAATTAAAGCTGACAAATCTACTGAAATTTCCACTGAAATGAAACTGCTCCTGTTGTGTTATACTGTGTGTAAAAGCTGTGTTTAGCTTCCTGTAAAGGTTTTTTATGTTGTTGAAAAGATTTAGAAATGGAGCAAAAATTTAATGTGGGCATTAGCTGTTCTGAACAAGACGCTTTTGTATCATCATCATCAGAATGTTGAAAGTTATTTAGAAAAAAATGTGATTAAAATGTTCACAAATTAAAATCTAAGCCACATATGTTGCTTTTCCCTCCAGGTTTCTGTCACTTGCTCCTGCCAGAGGACCAGTACCCCAAAGGTTTTGCCTTTGACACAGATGATGTGAACTTCCAGACAGACAACCTTTGCTTTGTTGGTCTTATGTCCATGATCGACCCTCCTCGTGCCGCTGTGCCTGATGCTGTTGGGAAATGTCGGTCTGCTGGTATCAAGGTGAGCTTTTTCTACTCAATACAAACTATGTCTGATCACACAGTGACTAAAGATTGATATGAAGTAAACTTTGTGTCTTTTCTAGGTCATTATGGTCACTGGCGACCATCCAATCACAGCTAAAGCCATTGCTAAGGGAGTGGGCATCATCTCAGAGGGTAATGAGACAGTGGAGGACATCGCAGCTCGTCTCAACATACCTGTCAGTCAGGTCAACCCACGGTGAGGAATCTTTACAGGAAATGCACACAACTTTCACTGAGACGACAAAACATTTATAAGCTTTTATTGTCTGTATTCAGGGATGCCAAAGCCTGTGTGATCCACGGCACAGATCTGAAGGATCTATCTCAGGACCAGATGGACGACATCCTGAGGAATCACACAGAGATCGTGTTTGCCAGAACTTCCCCACAGCAGAAACTCATCATTGTGGAGGGATGCCAGCGACAGGTCGGAAACATTTCGATGCTTTAATAAACCGGCTTGACTGAAAGGTGATGCTTTGTCTAAAAATATTCTGATGCATTATACTCAGTCAACAGCAGAGGGTGCTAGATACCCACAAAATCATGATCCTCTTTCTGATAGATGCAGTTTAACATTTATCATTAGGAGATGATTGAATTACTTTTACAGTACCAACAGCCTGTAATTTAATTTACATTAAAGTACAATGTTAAAATAAAATAATTATATTTATGTAAATATTTGTTTAATAAATAAGATCATCATTATCAAAGAGCTTCTGCTAATTAAAAAGTTTATTATTTAAATTAAGAAAATCTTTGCAGCTGTGTAACAGATGGTTTTAACAGTTATAACCTCTTATAACAGTCTTTTCTCATTTCTCCCAGGGAGCCATCGTGGCTGTGACAGGTGATGGTGTGAATGACTCTCCTGCACTGAAAAAGGCCGACATCGGTGTTGCCATGGGAATCTCAGGCTCCGATGTGTCCAAACAGGCTGCAGATATGATCTTATTGGATGACAACTTTGCTTCTATTGTCACCGGAGTGGAAGAAGGTGGGAAGGCCCGATGGGCAGAGCTGAAAGACGTTTAAATCAATACAAAATGTAGGAATGAAATGAAAAATAGATTCAAAGAAGAGCAGAGAGAAATTCTGACATAAAAACTCCAGATAATCCATTTTATTGTTTTGTTTCAGAGATTCGTCTCTGATATTTTTTTACGACTTTCCTTTTTCTTTTCCATCAGGACGTCTGATCTTTGATAACCTAAAGAAGTCCATTGCCTACACTTTAACCAGCAACATCCCAGAGATCACTCCCTTCCTGCTCTTCATCATAGCCAACATCCCTCTGCCTCTGGGAACCATCACCATCCTCTGCATTGATTTGGGAACTGACATGGTGAGAACTGATCAAACTGTTTGACTTTAGAGATAAAGATTTAGGTACCTTTTCAGTATTAACCATTCATACTTCCTCCTTCTTCCAAAGGTTCCAGCCATCTCTTTGGCCTATGAAGCAGCTGAGAGTGACATCATGAAGCGTCAGCCCCGAAACCCGTTCAGGGACAAGCTTGTGAACGAGAGGCTCATCAGCATTGCTTATGGACAAATTGGTGGGTGAACTCGAGACTAAAACTGTTTTTACAAGAAATCTGGATTTAGGTTACATGAAACTTTATTTATTCACTAGATTTAGCTACTTTATCTCCAGATTTAACTCCTAATCTTTCTGTGTGTTTCCATAGGTATGATCCAGGCTCTAGGAGGCTTCTTCAGCTACTTTGTCATTCTGGCTGAAAATGGTTTTCTGCCCAGTCATCTGCTGGGCATCAGGCTCAACTGGGACGATCGGAGTCTCAACGACCTAGAAGACAGCTACGGACAGCAATGGGTGAGTGTGTTTCATGTGTGTTTTGTGTCTTGAGGTTTTGTCAGCTGGTCTCACTTTCTAACTGTTGTCTCCTTCTGCCTCAGACATACGAACAAAGGAAGATTGTGGAGTTCACATGTCACACAGCCTTTTTTGTCAGCATTGTCGTAGTGCAGTGGGCTGATCTCATCATCTGCAAGACCAGACGTAATTCTGTGTTCCAGCAGGGCATGAAGTGAGTGGAGCTACAGCTACACGCCTCCTTTTAGTCTCCAGAGTCATCACACAAACTTCATCTAAATTATTTTACTGATACCTCAGTTTGTGTAGGAATACTTTTAGCTGATATTTGTTGAATTTTCTCTGCTCAGGAATAAGATTTTGATCTTCGGCCTGTTTGAAGAGACTGCTCTAGCTGCCTTCCTGTCCTACACACCTGGCATGGATGTGGCACTCAGGATGTATCCTCTAAAGTGAGTGTCGGAGACAAATGTTGCACTATGCCTATTGAGTTATCTGATTAAATTAATTTGGGTTCTCTTGTCTCGTCCACAGGCCTTCATGGTGGTTTTGTGCATTTCCCTATAGTTTTCTCATTTTTGTTTATGATGAATTACGAAAATTTATCATCCGCCGGAACCCTGGGGGTGAGTCTTTTTGTTTTCTGTCCCTTTTTAAACAATGTTCTTTATGGATGAATTGAATATCTTGGTAGGGAAAAGTAGTTTGAATTAATTCCACTTATGCAGTGAGGAACTTTTACATTCTTCCCTCTTCAATAAATCCCCTCAGCTACACACTCCTTGCTTCTAATCTCCAGTTGATTAAAGCGGTGCAATAGGCCATCTTTGATTGGTTTCTTAGGAACAGTGTGTGGTTTTTTCCTGCTCAGTGTTCACTGAATGCAGTCTTGATTTAAAGAAAAGAGGCAGGTCAAGCACTAATCATATACTGCTGTGTATTTCTGAAAACCATTATCCTCCCAGCATAGCTCTTTTTGCTGTTTTTAAATTATATTCTATGAAAAGTATTATTCAAATATTTATTATTTTCTTAATTTTAATGAAATTCCATCATTGGAGTTTTGATTTCATGGCAACATTTCAGCTCACTACAGCTTTTAAGTTATTTTATTGTCGAGCCACAGATGTGCTGCTTTTATATTTTTGTTTGAATGCTAAGCTAACTAAAAGCAGTACCTTCATATTCACAGATATCACAGGGTTTCAGTTTCGTAGTGCATTTGTATGAAGCTAAATTAGCATATTTCTCACACTTTTTAATTAAATCTGAACTTGTCTTGTTTTTTTCCCCCTTTTTTCTCTTTTGCGCTGCAGGTTGGGTGGAAAAGGAGACATACTATTGATCATCGGAGCACATTTGCTCAAGCCCCTTTCATCTTCTGCTCATACATTTCCCCCATCACTCCGTCCTTGGCAAGACACATCTCCAGATGCCCCTTCCCCTTAAAGACAAAAACCGCTTCAAAGCAATTTTCATCACAACTGCCCCAAAGATTAAAAACAGCAAAAGCACCTTTACAACTTTCTACATTGACCTGCGCCCTCTCTCCTTACCTCCTATGATACTCTTTGCATGTGTTCTCTCACTGCTGTGTACTTAAACCAATATATCTACCAAGCGGCAGCTGCATATCATGTATGTAGATTTGAATGAACTGAAGAGATGAAGGGAGTGACTATGCTCTGCGAAAAGGACCATACAGCTCCTCCTTCTTCCCGTTTTCCTCCTGCTGTCTTTCTGTATACCTTTGTTTCCCTCTCTTTTCCCCTCCTTGCCAACCCTTTGCTTGTCCTCCAGTCAAACACAGATTAAAAGATCACCTAGTGTGATTCCAACGCCGACACCACTTCAACTGCCACCTCTCGTCTCCTGTTTGTGAAGGACCCACACAGTGGTCCGCTCCTCGGTGATCTCCCGTTCCGTCTCTTCTGTTGTCCATGGCCACAGTGTTGTTGTTTTATTTTTTAAATATGTGGGGTGGGAGGGATTTGGCGGATTTTATTTGTCTTTTTTTTATTTCTGATATGGGAGGGAAGGTGTGTGAGAGCAGCTTTTCCTCATTTAGGCTTAACAAAGCACATCCCATGGTGTCCCATCTTCCCTCTCTCTCCCCTCTTGTCTCTCACACCCCTCTTCTCCCGTCCCTCCTGCCCCATTTGTCTCCGTTTGTGTGCACAGTGTGAACCATTGTCCTTGTTAATAACTAATACAGTACATCCCCTCTCCCCCACGTTGGTAAAGACAACTCAATCTTTCTGTGTGCTCTAGGAAATCTATATAATTCTATACTGAATTTAAATGAAACAATAAAAAATCATGTTGGAAAAACAACAAGAGAGACATTCATGACAATATTGATGAGATAAAATGAGAAAAGTGGGGACATCCGTCTCTCCTTTTGCATTTTCTTTGTTTTTGGTTGTTTCTTTGCTGGTTTCTCAGGAGGCTTCAGTGGAACAGCAAAGCAGGGCTTCAGGTTTCCCATCACTGCATGTGTGCAGGTATGATGTGGTGAGGTGTGGTGAGTGGATGAGTCCATGTGCCTGGGGCCTATTTAATGGACCGGATTCAGGTTCGGTCCTGATGCTGACCTGGTCGGCCCAGATCTATGTGCATGTGTGTGTTAGAGACCAGTGAAGGGCCAACGGTCTCTGGTGGCTGAAAACAGTTGAGACTGAAATAAAATATACACAACTGGTAGGGAAAAAAGTGTGTGTCAAATAAATGAAACCAACACCAATAAAACATCTAGAACATTTAATACAACCCAGACCTGTGTGTCTAAGCCTCAGTTCTTGATCTTTGAGCTCTCATCTCTCTATTCAATTCTTAAACTTTCTATATTTCTTCAATAAGTTTATTTTTCAGTGATAGATGTGTCTGATGCAATTCAAATAATGCAAAAAAAATGGGTAGTGAGAAAAGCAAACATGCTCATATTATTTCCAATGGAAATACTATTTATAGTGCTAATTTATTATATTGTATCTGCAGTATTTCTTTTAATAATACAAAGATTTTTTGCAAATAATAAAACTCATAAATATAATTACTATCCCAGATCAAGTATTTACATTTTTATAAATATAATTATTGATATAATCTTCCAAAAACGCTGCAGATTTGTGGCCATAACTGTAATACTTTGAGGAAGAGATGCCACCTAGTGCTATGAAAAGATTTGCACTTCCACCTGCAAACTGCAAAAACTGCAACACGGGACAGAGTTGGCAGCAGCTCAAGGTAATGCACCAAAACCTCCCTGTATGCTGAATGTGTTCAGACCTGCCCGGCAAAAACCTAAAGGAGAACAGTTACAAGAATCATTGCTCAAATAAAAACATATTGTTCTGTAAATCTCTTACAGAGCAGACTGTAATTGTGCCACGTCTCGGGGGTCATCTATTAAAAATAAACCTCTTATTTCCCACGTTGTGCACAAATGAAATTAATTAGACACGATTCAGTGTGTACATACGCCAACTTTGCCACAATTAGTTTTTAAAAAATTAGGACAGATTCTTTTTTGAAGAAACAAAAACTTTCTGGGACCAGTCCACCACCTCCCAATGACAAACAGTTTCCAGCTCAAACACACACACACTTTCTGTCACTCTCACTGACAAACACCCTCTCGCCCTCACCCTTGTTCTAATTTCCCCCGTGTCTGCAGTGAGCTCGCTGCAGTGCGACTCTCCTCCCTCCCCTCTCCTCTCCTCCCCCCTCGCCACCCTACGTATAATAGAATATCGATCGCTTGGCTTTGCCGCAGTGTGTAAGCGAGTGTTCCTGTGGATGAGTGCGCGTCTGACTGGGGCCCTCCAAGGTCATTGCCATGGCAACCTGAGCATGGGGTCCTTTTGCTGCGCTGTCACAGAGCACAGGTCACAGGGGTCGCGTGAAGAGGGGAACAACAGGGGAACAAGAGGGGGGTTGGTGAACGCTGCAGTTTGGTGCGCTTAGAGATACAGAGAGAGGTGGAATCATGGCTTTGGATCGGTCTTATTCCGCTGTGGATTCAGACTGGACCGGAATAATAAGAAAACAGAACAAGTGCTGAGGGTCACAGAGTTCAATGCAGCTACTGCCACGCATGCACAAATAGGTGTTAACTGTACTCCCAAAAGAATCAAACTTAACAGAATTTATTGCACTTCCAAGATTTAAATACAAAACACACAATTTACAAATGTAAACAAATAATGAATTTCGAAAATATGCTTTTCATGACCTTTCACGCCTGAACATTCCAAGCAGATCTCATAAAATACGCTAAAAGAAAATCACACAAAATAACAGTAAGAAGTGGCCTGTTTTTGTCAAGTCATCCAGTAGGTCTTCAATTGTGTTTCATATCGTCTTCACTAAAAAATGTGTACGGTGTTCAGATATGAATAAAAGTGTTTGAATGGCACTTGATCTTTAGAAATTTGTAATTACCAGCAATCTACACGGAATCGCCAGAATCTATTTTGCACATATCTACAGCTGAGAATGCAGCACAGATAAGGAGCAGGAGGCTTTATGACACAAACAGAGGCATCACGTTTTTCCATATGTAGATAAAGGCATGTAATCTGACAAGTAATGTGCTTTAATCAATAAGAAATTCATTATTTGTGCATATGCCATGTTATGTGCATAAATGAGTGTAACAATGGTTATTTATCATGCAAGGTCAGGTGCATTCTTGATGCAATGCCATAAGGTAAATATGTGGAATATACATATATTTAGCTAGGAAACAGGTCTCAAGAGTAGTTTTCCCCCAAACCCTTTAAGAGTTGACTAAATCACAGGGTCAAAACGATGACCGATTGCCAACCAGCTCTTTACACAGGCTCCATGAGGAGCTCATCCAGGTCTGATCCCTCCAGCTCTCGGAATGCAGCATGAGAGCCAATCACAAACAGAGTTGCTCCTAAGAAAAAATGACACAAAACAGAAAAATGCATGTAAACAGAGAGAATAACCAAGGAGCATAACTTATCTAGGAATTCAAATAACTGTATTTTAGTTCTTATTCAGAATGAAACCATAAAAAAGTATCCAAAATTAGCCAATGTTTTGCTCACCAAAAACCCAAAACACGGCAGCTCCAGCTCCAGCCAACCAGAACACAGGCAGAGACACGGCTCCAGCCAGACTCATCTGATGAGGGACAGTCAGCTCTCTGCCTGATTAACCACAAACATGACAAAAATGTAATCGCTGTGCTTAAGGGTTAAATTCACTGGCTAATATATAGAATCCAGAATATATTTTACACCAAAACTAGACTGAGGTGTGCAGTGTGCATTTTTATAAGACTTCACAAAAAGAAAAAAGAATGGAAGAACTTAGAATTTAGAAAGCACAAAATTATCAGGTAAGTTTTAAAGGAAAGATGAATTTGTGGCAACTTCACTCACCAAGAACAACCAGTTTGGACTCCAGAGACTTGAGGTGGATTATGTAAAAGGCACCAGCAAACACAGCTAAGGCAATCAGCAGCATGGGTGAGCTGATACTGAAGAGCAAAAAAATTTACAGGACATTCAGACTGGAGCTTTTAGATTAGAAGTTTAGATATTTTCTGTTTTGTGACATTTTTCTGTTTTCACTAGCCTGTTTTTATTTGTTTCTATGACAAACTGAATACATCCTAAAAGCAGTAGATGAAAACGTTCTTGCTCAAACAGATTGTAATTCTTACATGCAGTAGAGGATGAGGCCCAGAAATATGAAGGTATAGTTGCTGTTGTAAACTTCCACATTTTTCACCACCCTCTGACACAACTCTCCAAAGTTGCGAGGTTTTGAAAACTTGCGTTGATCTACGAAACTGGCCCACGGTCGAATGGACACTCTGCGCCTGTCGAACCACTCTTTGGCCATGCTGGCTGAAAGGCCTTTAGGGAGCCAGAGCCTAAAGGAAATAAGGATAAGACATTAGGGAAATGCATTAAGATACATAGACAATATTAATACACACAAGTCATCTGTATATTAGCATTATTACCGCTATGGTGGAATGAACTGGTTTAAATAAGATGAAAAGTAAAAATGTAGTGGCTCACACCTTGACAGCACTCCAGTGCCTCCTGTGCCAGTTGGATGAGCCTCCTCAGGGAGGAACAGATCTCCAGCCTTGCTGTCCATGTCCACCAGAACGTTCTCCCCTTTTGGTAATCCGGATAGCATCGAAAAACTTTCTGCTGAAGAAAAACATTTATAATTAGACTTGCTCATTATTATGTTATATTACTTCATTACTTCAGTGTCTGGTCATTTGAAGAAGAATGTTTTTCATCTGTTAAGCCACTTAATAATAATGAATTCAATTTTTAAAGCGCTTTTCTTTCGGAGGAAACTCAAAACGCTTTACAGAGGACCCATTGTAGTAAGCTACATTTGTAGTCACGGTTGCCCTGGGGCAGTCTGACAGAATCAAAGCTGCCATGTTGCTGCCTCAACAACACAATAACAAAGTAACTTGGCAGAAGCTGGGATTGAACCGACAACCCTCCATTTGCCAGGTGACCTGCTCTACTGCCTGAGCCACATTCACCGATGTTATGTCATTCAGCCAGGCATAATAAATCTCTGAAACTTAAAGAATGAACTGACACATAAGTCTTTTCTATATTTTAACTGAATCTATAGAAAAATACCAAGGACAACAGTTTGGGATGTAATGTGTTTAGACTAAAGAACTGTTAGCTGAAAACCTGATATACCGTAGACAATCAACTTAGGCATAACACACCTTTCAGATTTTGAAAACTTGTTTTAAGGTAGACAATCAACTAAGGTTCAACCTTTTGGGTCCTGTTTCAGGCTAGAATTTTTGTCATTTCTTTTTAAAAACATGATTTCCAGATACCACTCAGTTTAGCTGTAGATATTTTTTTGGTCTTCCATTTGTCCAATTTCCTCCTTATAAACACAAAAGAGTGTCAAACTCCAAAAGACAAAAACTGCCAGACTTTTTAAATGCCTAAAGAACTACTGGTCGAGATAACTTCAAAAACAGAAAAAAGTCAGGATCTTTAGAAGCAAAGTTCCATTAAAGAAAATGGGTTTAATTTAAAAGTTGGTATTTTATACTGTAATTTCAGAGTTAGGACAGATTAGCCCTGTCAAATTAGTATTGATGTTAATGTTTTTCTAACAAAACCTAAAGAGCAATAATTAGACAACCCTCTTAAATTCAAAAACCAAAAGAAATTACATTTGTGTCAATAATGGTAGTTTGTAGATAAAATAACGTTACGTTTCACAAATACAAGTCGTAAACGCTGTAACAAGTTAATGCATCACTGAGGAATGTTTGTCCATTCTACTTTAATACCGATACTTGAGGGTTAAAGAAACGGGCAGCAGTGGAAAATTTTAGTCAACAAGGCCTGGTCAGCCAGTGCCACATCACTAAACAAACAGGATATGTGAGAAACTGTTCTTACCAAATAAATGCGTCTTAAAGTACATATAAATTTCAATACGATGAGTATATTCATATATTTGTAATAAAAACAACTTTATTGAAAACAAAGACAACTAGCTTATGGGCTAATGTTTACATCAATTTCCAGATAAGTTATTTTATCGTCGCAGTAGTTTACACTGATGTTTATAACGATGTGAAATAACAACGTACCTGGCAGGTCCGTCAAACCTTTAAATGTTCGACTGAATATCTGAAAAAGTTTGACACGACAGCCTCAGTTGCTTTGTTGCTGTTTTAGATCGCGGATGTGATGTGGCTGGAGAAGAAAAAAAACTTTCTACTCTGCTGACTCCAGACAGTGCCACCTACTGGCGACCGCATTGAGTACTTCTCATGTTGTGCTTAAATAATGATTAAAATAATAAACCTACAAATACATATGAACTGTATTAGTCTCGTTTTCGTGTTTTTATTTATTTATTTTACTACGTATATTACTTTGTAGTTAAATATTTGTACTTAAGCCGAGACCACGAAAGCCGACTTGAGATCAGCTGCCTCTTATATGCTGTGCCTGCTCAAAACAGAACACGCACACAAATACACTGACTACAGATCAGTATTGGAAAAACGTGACCTTACGTCAGGAAACAAGCAAAGAGGCTGGGATTGGTCGATCTTCGACTGTTGTGATGCTGTCGTCACAACGCACGCGGCACTGTGGAAGCTGCTAGGTCGCCCAGCGAAAGAAAGGAAACAAACATAAGAAGGTGAGACGCAGTTATTCACCTTTTTGTATCAAATTTCACAGTCAAAATGCTTTATAGAGGTTGACACTCGTATCGTTTTACCCTACGGTTGATAACGCACACGCTGTTAACTTATTAAGGGTTGTATTTCAATTTAAGGTAATGTTTTAATGCTACAATAAAATGTACTGTTTTTCACAGACGCACAGAAAAACAAATTGAAGGTGGGCGCCATATTAGTTGCCATACGTGGACTCCGTTAGCTTGAGAGCGAGCTTTAGCTCAACAGCTGTTTTGGCTGGGTATTTAATGACCGTGTGATTTTTTTTTCCTCCCAGAAAACGTGACGGGTTACATAAACTTGCCTGGAGCGGAAAACGGCTTGACACCAGAGGAACGACTCATATTTACTAGCTTCCAGCTGGCTGGGTTCACATTTTACTCGACGACAACAACATTAGAGATTCACAGCTGGCTGGTTCGTGTGTTAGCACAGCGTCGAGCTGAGACAATAAAAGGTAGGTAGGATTGCTGAGCTTGACAAAATAAAGTCTAAGCATCTGCAAATGCTAAAATGAATGTCTTAAATTCATTGACTACCTGAATATTTATATATAGGCTACTTAATGGTTTGGGAGGCAACGAAGATCCAACAAAGAGTTTTAATAAATAAAGCTTTTAATTTAAATATATTATGTGTCTAATACTGTGGACATTGGAAAATTATTAGAAACAATTTAATTAGGGGTTTTTGACAATAAAAATGTAAGTGGGCTAATATACCTAACAAATATGATAAATAACTACAAAAATTACATTTAAATCAGAAAACTAGTGTTCTTAAGAAATTCACACAAAATATAACACTTCAAGGCAAAAATAGCTTTATGACAATGATTTAATGCATCTGTTGTTGTTGTTTTTTTATTCGTTATATTAAAGACACCATTTTAGACAAGAAAAGGGAAGTTCCCTAAAATTTAATATAGTTTAAAAGTGCTAATTGTCCTGTTTATAGGACTAAAAGTTTGTTAGTTCAAGAGTATATATGGGGTGGGAGATATTATTGTTTGCAAATGTCCACTACATAGAAAAAAATGTAACTGAATAATCAGGAGGTTATAGAGCAGATGACGACAGAACAGTTTATGGTGAATTAAGTTATTTTCAATAATAACAAATGTAATTGTATAACTAAAAGGCAGTGTGGGTGATATTTATTTAGGGAATGTTAATTTACATTCTTTTTTAATTGGCTTATAAGAAATATTTGTATTCTTCAGATATACAACCACTTCTATGTCTGTACCCTGTCTTTTGTCACAGTGCAGTAAAATTAATCTTGTGCTCATTTTTATCCTCAGTTTATGCTCAGGAGAGAAGGAGGAAAGTCCCAGACCATGGCTGTCGTGCATTTTCCAGGGCACACCAACAGGGACTCTCTCTACTGGGATGAAACAGAGTGCCTCAACTACTATGGGATGTTTTCTCTGCATGAGATCTTTGAAATAGTTGGATCTCAGCTAACAGAAACTGACATAGAAGTTCTATCTTTCCTTTTAAATGAAAGCTACCCAGCACCACACCCTCTTGACCCAGCAGTCTGGATTTTTGAACCTTCTGAAGACAATCCAGAGGACTCAGGTGTGGCACCGACTCCACAACTGCTGAAAGCATGGGGCCGGATAAAGCCTAAGGCATCCAAACCACTTTTAGTGGACTTGAAGCCTAAGAGTGGTGTTGAGCTGCTGTTAGAGCTTGAGAGGAGAGGGTACCTTAGTGACTGCAACCTGGAGCCACTGCTGCAACTACTGAGAGTCCTTACCCGCCATGACCTGCTGCCTTTAGTGTCCCATAAAAAAAGAAGAACCGGTGAGGATTTTGAACCAGAGTTATTTTTGGTGACTGTTCATTGTCACTTCTTCATTTTACTGCCTTGATGTTAAACAAATCATGTTTGTTTTTCCAGTGTCTCCAGAGAGAGTTGGACACAGGTATGAAATAGACAACACAGAGTTGGTGTTTGGATTACAGCATACCTGCAGACAGACAGAAATGCCACTTCCATCTTTTACACAACAACTTACCACTGGTGAGTGTACTGTCTAATGCCAGAGTTTAACCAAACCACTCAGTGCAGCTACTCATAGGTTAGAAACACTGATGATGTGTTTGCTGAAGGGCTTGGTTCCCTTACATAACTGACTTGCAATCCTTTCTTTAGTCAATGTTTATTAGATATCTGATAAAAGTACACACAGAGCTTTAGTTGACAAAAACATTCCACTAGGAGATTAAACATGCTAAAGGAAATATTCTTACTGTCATTGCCCAAATCATTCAATTTAAATATCACAAACTTGTTTAATTTGTTTTTAGATATTTCCTCTCCTATGGCTGGTTCATCTACCAGGAGGCGTAGGAGGAGGAGGGGTTATGGTTGGAGTCGTAGGTCAAAGAAAACAAACAGACCGGTCCAGCCACTGCCTCCACCAGCACCTCAGAAAGTGTCATGTGGTAAGTGCAGCATTTGTGACTTGTCCTCTTTCAGTTTTTCCTTTTCTTTCAGTAGTGCTGTCATTCTTTTTTCCTTTTTCATTGTTTTCCCTTCTTTTAGTAAAAAAAAAAAAAAAAAAAAAAATCAGCCTATTAACACCGTTCTCAGTTTACCATGTTTTCTCCTTTTAACTTAATACTGATGTTGTTTGTCTGCGCTGAACCTCCGCTTGTGTTAGATTGCACACCAAACAAAAAAAAAACCCCTTTTATTCAGGCTTGTTCTACAAAAAGACACATTTAGGAAAACTACAATTTTTTAATGTTTACTCTCAGTAGAAAAAGAAGAATCTCAAAATGAGATTGACACTTTAAAAAGTCCGGCACAACTGAATATGACTTAACGGGTTCTAAATATCAGAGAACAACACATTAGATACAAACCTGCTTATAAAATACCAGCCCACTTTTGGGACATGCCAAGAAACAATTTGAGAAAATATGTTCACAACTGTCAGTTCAGCTGTTGGACAGAAATATGCTGGCGTCATTTATTTCCTAGTTTTCTTTGGATTGGAAAACATCCTAAATTTAAAAACGTCACTAGGCATCGACATAGAAAGGAACAGGATGTAGCATCTCCACCTTCTTCTGTTGTTCAAAGTAAAGTCAAAATATCCAGTGTACAGGTGGAACTAGAGTCTTGCACTCTGAACGTTCTGCCTACCTGCACTCCCATCAAAATCAAACTACAAATTATAACTAAACATGTAGACAAATACATTTTTGAGCATACAACAGCAAGGTAAGAGATATGTGAGTCAACACCTGGAAAAATGATATATGATATGAGGTATGTTTTTATTTTTGATGTCAGGAAAATGCCCCATTTGTTTACATGGAAGAGATCAGAGCTTATCTCTTACTGCAGCCGGCCGCTACGGGGCGTTTCAGTTTTTTTGGTGTCAACCTCCATTTGCGATCCTCAGTCTAGTTATATTTAATGGCTAAGACAAACTGAATTTTAATGTCTCTGTTAAACAACATCAGGGAGATTGTTGTCCTAAGTTTCTCCACCTTGACCTGTTTTACATTCTTGTCCACTCATTTAATCATTTCTCTAACCCATTAGACCATGTTCAACTGCTGTTACTAAGTGTGCAGACTGGCAGCTCTTTCCTGTTCTAAATGTCTTTTGATTCAGATGTTGAGTCCAGTTTCTGTTTTATGCAGCCTTTTGTTCTGCTTTAATGTCAAGTTTGATAGAGAGGTGTTCCTGACAGCAGTTCATCCTCACATGAGTTGTAAGTCAAATAAAACTAAAACCAATCCACGTTCGCTGAAAAATCCCGACATAAATGTTAAAATTTCCATTTTAATTATCGCTTTTACTTTATTTAGAATGGGTATCAAGAACTAAAACGCTAACGTTACCTTCCCTTGCATTGACTGTAGAATTGATGGTCACGCAGATGTGTCATGAGATTTGACAAGTTGCTGCCTTTCGCAGACACTTGATTTTTCTCGGCACATTCTGCAAACAGGATAACTGTCTTCAATCAACTGTCCCTCAGCATTTTTCAAATATCCAAAATATGCCCATACTTCTGACTTTGTCTTCATTGAGGGCTGATAGATGCGCTCAGCGTTGTTGTCTCCTTCTTCCGCCGTCATTTTAGCTTCAGTTTCAAGAAAGTTTAGGTTGTAAACACTACAAAGTGCGCATGTGAGGAAACTTCAACAGATGAGACAGTGGCTCGGCACGCGCCTACACCGCGAACGCGGTAATCCACTGAGATAATTTTTTTTTTTTAAACAAGACCGTAATTATTATTGTCAACATTTGACTGGGATTTACTGCTACACCGGTAACCGTGACAACCCTAGTGCCATGTCAGCCAATAAAACACTGGCATTGGTCCGAATTAATGTCAATAATTATAATTTGTCATTGCATCTCATGTAAACTGTTTATCAAGTCTTTTCTAAATAGAATAAAGCTATTTTTCTTTAAAATATTTAATACAAGTAAGTTTTATATGCATTTTGAAGTTTTAGTCTAATAAATGTTTACCATTTTTTGTATCTGCCATTTAAACAGGAGACACCTTGATATAAAGAGTTAATCTCACTGCAAGGAAGTTCTGAGATCAAGTGAATAAATGTCAAAATAAAGTGGTTACCTCTAATGATGGTGCTAATTGGTCAAACTTAAAATGTTAGGTAAAACGTAGGTAACAAAAGAAATATTAGTCTGCAACTGTTAACTTAGTTTTTAATTGACCTCACAAACTTTGCGAGCCATTACAAGACATCCTAAATCTGGACTGTATAGTTAAAATCTTGTGTGACTGTTGATCTTTGCTAAATTGTATGTAGAAAAACCATAACAGAGAAGCAGTACCCATGTGAATGATACCCATCCCTACCTTTAATCAGTGCTAAAATCAATTAAACGTGATGCTTTTCTTTTATTCAGGCAGATTCTAACATTTTTCTAAATACCAGCTGCTGCCTCTAAGTTCGAAATCTCAATACCATCAAAAGCCTGATGAATTCAACTCTGTTAAAAATGAAAGGAAAGAATGAAGACAGCCCTCTAGATGTTGAGGTTGAGTGATGTGCCTGTGACTATAAACATGTCGCTGTCTTGACTTCACATTTGATTCCACCAGGTTGACTCCGATTGTGACTCAGATCAAGTAACCTAAGACACAATGGATCATGAAGACAGAGCTGGAGACTGAGGAACAAAACAAAAAAGTCTGTCACTCCACTCTGTCCATACGTACTGCAGTGTGCGTGATCAACTCAGTCATGTGCTCTCACAAGTCTGGGCCGATGCCTAAGGTAAAAAGAGGCTCTCCCCCTTGTTACAGCGGGGTTTGGTGCTTCTACTTTGCTCTATATACGATGCTTGTCTATCATAATGTAGCTGCTCCTTACCCAGTCCCTCCTCATCAAACGTAATCTGATTTAGAAAAAGTCATCCTGTGTTCTTAAGTGTTGTGCTCTGTGGAAGAGAAGAAAACCTAATGAAATTTTAGATTCCTTCCTGTTCTGATAAGAGTTGTCAGTGTGTCACAGAACTGACAGAGTCCTCAGCAGAAAGCCTCAAATACATTTAAGAAATCTGCAGCTAATGTTAACAAAAACATAACAAACAACCAGTATTATACAATATATCAGCTTTATTTCAACTCTCAAACAAAATACCAAAAAGAAATGTGGAGAGAAAATTCAGTTGAATCCAATTATTTTATATATTAAAAATGCTTGTGGTGAGCTTTGGTTTTTCACAGATATGTCCAACATATGAAATATGGTACCACTAAAACATTTAAATAAAGACGATCACCTTTCGTCAACAAATGCACATTTTATTCTCTTAAATAAAATAATATTGTGAGGAAAATTTACAGCAATGTGATTTTCAGTTTCATGAAAAGTGTTTCAGTGATTTAAAAAAAAAGAAAAAAAAAAAGAAGTCATGTCTGATTACTGAACCAAATTTGGAGATTACAACTGTTTTGATATATTTTATCTTTGGTTGAAGTGAACTTGTGTGAGATTTACTAAAGCAGAAGTTCCCAACCTTTTTCTCCCCTCTTTTTGCATCAATAGAAAAGTTCACTGTGATCTTTTAACCAACTCCTCAGGGATGATATGTGAAGTATTTTTGCAGCTTTATTATTGTTGTTTTTATTTTTAAAGGTGTGGTTTACTTGTTTAATACATTTGCAGTGGTCTCTGATGTAAATCAATGCCTTATGAGTAGTTTTCATAAAGAAAAAAGCTATGATGCTTCTATTCTCTGACGCAAAAGTCTGCTTGAAACAGCAGGACTCCTCATTATAATTATTATTAATGATATGCACACCCCTTGCTTCTGATTGGTCTTATGTTTTTCTACAGCAGACCGTAGGACGTAAGGGTTGCTATGTTAACATTAGCATGTGTGGCTAACCACAAAGACCTCAGAATAACTGCTAATATTGCAGCAAAAATATGTTACGAACTTACCCAACAGCTGCTCCTGAAAGCTTTCTCCTTCTTAGTGCAAAAAAAAAAAAGCATTCAGAATTTAAAAATTGACGTAAGCCCAGCTTGGGGCTTGAACCCAGATCTCCCACGTGAGAGACGGTGTTTTATACCTCTATGCCACAGTTCAGTTGTTATATTGTTTTGTTTTTATACATGAACATTATGTGTCACGTAACGTGAGTCAAGATCGCAAAAAATCTGCATCGCTAGAGGTCGTTTACAATTTTAGGGGCCAATTCACTTTAAGAATATTCTTGCATGTAAATTTAAATAAAATATATTTTTTACGGACCACACGTAGCACCTAGACTCAAGCCATATCTAGCCTGTGCATTATCTGGGCCTGCCTGTGGGGCCAAGATGGGCCAGACCATGAATGCAAATTTGCGTTGTGACGTAGATCTTAAAGGTTTTTCAAATCCTAGCGTTTCAACCTCTATTTTCTATAAGAAGCTAAAGCTGGAGATACATGTAGAAGACTGTTTTCATGTTCAGCCTGCATGGAAAGCTCAGTGTGACCAATATTAATCAGAAAAAACATGAAAAAAGTTTTTTCAGTAAACCACACCTTTTAAAAGAAACTGAAAACTCAGACATGGTGAACTGGATAATAACCTGAAAGTCTGTGTTTAATCAGTTTGAGGTCAACAACTTGTCCTTTTTAGTTTTCAAAACATTTTGTCACCACTCACGTGGATTTTATTATGTATTTTGCTCTGAATCAGCTGTAAGACAGATGAGTTCATCACAGATGAAGTACTGGATGGACTCTCTGAATGAAATGTAATACCCATAAATGTTGGTAAAATGTGAATTAATTTCTTCCTGAAACATGTTGCACATTGGTGTGTAAAGACACCTCTGGACCTTTTCATCTGAAAAGTAGCTCCCCACTGTTTATCTTTTTAAACTCTGCTCTCCAGTTGACATTTAATTCAAGTTGCCACATTTACTTGTGGGTCTCATTAGACCAGCCTCCCCTGTGGGCTGGTTTCCAGCAGATTTGAGGTGTTCTGCTTTTACGCACCTGATTCAAATGACTACCTCTTCAGCATATCATTCTGAAGAAGTCTGTTAATCACCCATTCATTAGAAGCAGGTGTGTTCAAACAGGAAAATGCCCACAATCTTCTGGATACCGGCCCACAAGGAAGGGAGTTTGTGATCACTGTCATAGACAGTGATGTCTGCAGGGATAAGTAAAGATAAAATAAAGGAAACGTAATTTGAAAAAGGAAACTTCATAATGGCCAGTGTTGATTCAGTTAAATTTCTATCTAAATTTCTGATAATTATTTAGTGTCTTGTTATACTATGGACCTCTTTGTGTCTTTAATAAAGTTATTGATTTATTGATTGATTGATTATACATGTGCAAAATATTTTAACAGCCTCTGTGCTGTTAAAGCCTCACCCCCTTAGAGGTGCATCACTGTGTTAAAGGACCTAATTATTACACTTAAAAAAAGAAAAGAAATGCTGGACATGTTTGTGAAAGAACCAATTTTCCACCCATCATTTCCTTCTTCGTCATTGATATCGATTGGATCTCTGTATATGTCCATGTGTGGGGATTGGCCCTATAATCCATTACAAGATGGCTGCTAAGAGACTACTTTAAAATAAATGCTCCAACAAGAGCTCCTTGTGCAGTTGTGAGTAAATGAAGTGAACAGTGCTCTGCTGAGGGAAGCTCTCTGTATCTCATCTCTGTACCCCGTGTGAGCCCTGCTGTGAGTTCGTCCAGACGGAGCAGAGATGGATGGGACAGTTCAGTCCATCACTGACCTCCGAAGCATTTCAACAGACTTTAGTCCTTCTTTTTATGACTCCTCTGTCTTTTAAAACTAGTCTTTATTAAAATGACAGCATCGACTCCTGTTTTAAATGTTCATAATCTCAGAGATCCTCTGCTTTCTGAATGGGGTGCTTGTTTAGGTCCACCTTTAGTTTAATGAACACTCTTGATAACTGTTCTATAAGAAGGATTATTTTTTGTTAATTTTTTTAGAGGTTAAGGTTGACCAATCCCAAGCATCCCACTGTTCTTTAGAGCCACATTCAAAGTATTTCTGATCTGATATGTTGTCAGTGGTCATCTACTGGTCTGACTCGAACCTGATTACAGCTGAGAAGTGCCTGTTTGATGTTGAAAGAAAGAACCCAGTCAAAGCGATATCCAACCCATTTGTGCTTGTCTCTTTTTCTTCTTTCTCTCCTTTCTCTGTATTCACAGTTCTAAACAGACCAACCTGTGTGTCAGGAAAACGATATCCTCACACACATTGAGAGAGAGAGAACGAACACTAAATGTTCAAACTTCACAAAATGGTAACGAGTGATTTGTTTATGGGATGAGAGAGAGAGTTCTGTCTGCCTGTCTCTCAGATCCTCCCATAGCTTTTCACTCACTTGGTCAGTTGTTCAGCAGAAAAATGGATCGATAAAGAGTTGAAGCTCTCCGTGCCAACTGACTCCTCATAAATGGGTACTTAAACTTTTTTTTTCTCCTGGTGGATGAGATGAGGAACTCAAACGGTCTTGGTGTTTAAAGTGAGAAATGAAAACTGTGCCTCCTAATGTCCTGTCTAAGTGGATGTCTCTGTGTCTGATGAAGCGTGAAGTGCTCTGTAACCCTAACAAAATGACTATCACTGTGTTCCTGTGGCTTTAAATGGCCTTCTCCTTGGTGTCACTACTTGTACCTCTATCCTGCTCAGTGTGAAATGGAGTCCATCCATAAATGCAGTACCGTAATTTCCGGGCTATAAGGCGCACCTGAATATAAGCCGCAGCAGCTAAATTTGGGGGAAATTGCAGATTTGTCCACACATAAGCCGCACCTAACTATAAGCCGCGGGTGTTTTAATGTTTAGTTACCATATGTATGTGTGTGTGGGAGGCCACTTAGAGGCTACTCTCACACCCACATACCTTTGTCTGTTTGTATGTGAATACGGTTGTTGTCTGCTCTGAGGACACAGCCTACTGTTCGTATGTAAATGTTTTACCACCTTGGGCAGCTACTGATTGCTGCTTGAACTGAGAGAAAGCCGGAGCGGCCCAACCGGTTCCAGCAGCACTAGCTGGCCTCACTGTTCCTTAATGTTTAATTACTCTATATATGAGTTCCTGCTACCACAGAGGGGATTGTTGGGACAGAGATGACTGTTTGGGAACTATTGTATCAAAAATAAGCAGCCTACCGTGTCATCGTCTTCTTCCTCCTGCGTACTAAAACCACCAAAATCCTCATCGTCAGTGTCAGAAATGAACAGGTCCAGAATCGCCTCCTCAGCCAGTCTCTCTCCTTTGTTGTCCCTCTAAAAACCAATAAAATCCTCTTCCTCTTCATCAGTTTCGGAGTAAAACAGCCTCCGAACGAGGGCTCCATAAGCTATTGCGTAATCCTCTAATATGGCCACGCGTCGCGTTTGTGCATGCGCACGTAATGAACGTGACTGCGAGGTAAACGCACGTACGTAAAACACGCAAAAGCTTTATGAATCGCGGTCACGTAAATTACGTGCGCATGCGCAAATGCGACACACGGCCATAGAAGTGGATTGCGCAATAGCTGATTGAGCCGTTCGGAGGCTGTTTGATTCAGACACTGACAAAGAGGAAGAGGATTTTATTGGTTTTCAGAGCGACAACAAAGGAGAGAGACTGGCTGATGAGGCGATTCTGGGCCTGTTCGTTTCTGACACTGACAAAGAGGATTTTGATGGTTTTAGCACGCAGGAGGAGGAAGACATAACAAGGTAGGCTGCTTATTTTGATACAGCAGTTCCCAAACAGTCATCTCTTACTCTCCATCATCATCACGCAGCAGTCCAGTTTTTCAAAACATACTTTGTTGTGCGCTGGTGCTTTGATAGCGCCCCCTTGGTAGCCGTTAGCTGAGCCACAGATAAGCCGCACCGTTGTTTAAGGCGCAGGGTCCAAAGCAAGGGAAAAAAGTAGCGGCTTATAGTCCGGAAATTACGGTAATTACATGGAGGGCAGGTGGTTTATGCTAGCTTCAGTAATCAGATGGTGTAATGATCAGAAAGGTCCTAAACTAAAGTGACCATACCAAAAATCCTAAAAAGGTTATGCTGTCATTTCATTGCATTGCATATTGACAAAACAGCAGATTGACCAGTGTTTTAAATTGATCTAAAATGGGCTTGATAGCAAAGCACCCCCATAGATTGATGAAACAATCCAATCTGTTTGAATATTAAAAAGAAACCCCAAACACTTCCTCCCACACGTTTCTCACCAAAAAGGTTTCTTCCACATGAAAACGTCCATTTTCTGTATTATTTCCCTCTAAAGTCTAAAGTCCTGCCCTTCCTGTCCAAAAAAACTATTTATTTTTAAAGTTGTTTGCTAATGTGACATTTTACTAAAAGGTGTTGTTGCTTTGACATTTATGAAGTTAGCTTCTATAAAGTTGGATTTTAATCAAATTACAGCTGTTAGTTTTATCATGTTAAAGCTGTAGAACTTAAAAAACAAAAACTGGGTAATTCAAAAATAACTTTAGTTTCAACTCATGAGCTATAATTTAAGCAGATTTTGAATTAGAAGTTATGTTTGTGTTGTAACCATATTGGTTAAGATTTATATCTAATAGAGTTTGAAAATTTGTCACTGACCAGCAAATGTCATAATAGAAAATGTAATTTCATGTTCTTGTAACGAGATGCCATTCTTAAGAAAACCTTTGGCCTTCATCTATTTATGTAAGAAACTAAAGTGTAGATTAATGACCTTCTGCAAGTGGGTTTCAGTTGGATCTACCAGCTCTGCATATTTTAGTAGTTTTTAAAGCCATATTGATTAAGTGTCTCCTTTAATCCAGTCTTCTGTTTCCATAATTATCTAATTACAGACTCGTGAAGCATGCATGCAAAAGCCATTGTTTGATTATCGCACTTCTTCAAATGTTAAGAGATGCAAAATCAATGACTTAATTCAATATTTGCATTTCTAATGTTGGCATTTTCTAAACTTCATTCCTCTTGAGTATAGTGCCAGTCACCATGGACTCTGATAAAATATGGCTACTTAAAAGGAAGATGTGATGCCTGAAGTGAAATGTACCTTTTTAGAAATCAAAGCTTAGCTAATGTATATTTAAACTGTTTTATTGAAGTTTTTTTTTGTGATACTTCTTTTTACTAAAGTAACATTTTTACATCTGTTACAAACTTTAAATAAATAAAACTCAGTCCATCAGATATCATACCACCCAGTTTTTATTATTTTTTTTAATCTAAAAATAAGTTTTGTGAAATCAAAAAGAAAACTTATTTTTATTAAGAATATTTTGTAAGTCTTAGTTTTGGTAAAGCTTGTAGAGTTTTGCTTAAGACCATAGTGTTGCTTGATTGTCAAATTAAAAATATATAGTTTTTGACTAAAACTAAACATTTTTGCACAGCTTTGCTATGTTTCAAGAGAAATTTTGACGAGTACTGTTCAAGTCTCCTTGAAGGATTTGATTGGGAGAGATGAGTTTTTGTTGCAGCGAAAGTCATCAGCAGCTGGTTTCGACTGGGAGCTCTGGAATTATGACATGGGAGATGATGTCAGCGTTGCTCTTGCTCAGTACAGTATGTATGCTCTAATCTTTCTCGCTGTGCTGTTGCATGACCATCAGTCCTGTTAATCCGGAAGTCCAAAAACTCTGTTCTCTGTATTAAACATTTATCTTCAATTTTTAAAAGTTTGTGCTGAGAAACAAAAGTCCATCCAGGCTAGGTACCTCTTGAGTATCTGTCAGTACTCAAAATATTTGTTCAAGATATTAAGTTCAGTAATATCAATACATAAACACTATAGCCCTAATTTCTGTGGACCTTAAAAGTTGTCACACTCAAAGTTCTCATGCTCCAGTTTCCTCTGACTCAACCATTTTGTTAACAGCTGGAAAAAAAAATACTCAAATTCATAGAATTGCCAGACCAAGAAATGGAGCCTCACTGCTGCATCAGATGAGTATTTTTTTCCATTGCTCCAACTTATCTAATTCATTTTCACCAAAACAAACTCGGGGGCTGTTTTTAGAACAAACATGCACTCAGATGGGTTGGTTTAGTTCAAGTGAACAATTCTGATTCAAAGTCAAACAATGAAAAATACATTCCTGAAGTATTTCACTGTAAAAGTTCAAGTCTGAAGGCGACCTATTAGTTCACAGTCTCTAATGGAAGTTGTGCCCCTCTTTTTATTTTTGCTTACTAAAATGTGCTGACCTGTTTAAGCAGAACGAGCTGTAGTTTACCTGTTTGTAATGTTCATTTTTCTCTCCTCTTTCTTTTGACTTCATGACCCCACCCCACCCCACCCCACCCCAAATCTTTTCCTCCCTTTTCTGCCTTCCCTCTCTTTCCCCACCTTCTATATTCACTCATTGTTTTCATTCCTTACACTCTCCCATCATCCCTCTTTCCACCACTGTTTTTTCTTCCACCATTATCAGATATTCGCCTACGTGTTCGAGCAGAGTACCTGGAGCACGAGTCAGCACTACGTGATGGTGTCTCGTCAGACAAGCGTCAGCCGCTGGAAAGGCAGTTTGAGTTGTTCAGTCGAGCCAACTCGTTGCTGCGTGCCAGAGACCTGGGTTCCATTGTGTGTGACATCAAGTTTACTGAGCTGGACAATCTTGAGGCGTTCTGGGGCGACTACCTGAGCGGAGCTCTGTTGGAGGCCTTGAAGGGGGTTTTTATCACCGACTCCCTGAGGATGGCTGCAGGCTCAGAGGGTGTCCGCCTTCTGATCAGTGTGGACCAAGATGACTATGAAGAGGGCCGACGGCTGCTGAGATCCTGCAAAATGATGTCCACCAGTAATTGTGGGGGCAAAGACTCTCGCTAGGCATCATCACCCAATAAGACTTTTTTTTTTTTTGTATTATATTAACCTTGTAGACTAGAACAGTATGGACTTTTAACTGAAGGTCGTAGATTCAGGTGAAATTCTGAAGCACTTTTGAGGCCTTTCTCTGCAATATTTGTAAAAACCACTAGATGGCAGAAGTTACCATAGGCCATTTTTGTTCAATTTGGAACATTTACATTATTTATGAACAAAAACTTGATTACTTATGGATCGTAATGGTGCTTTTGATTTGGATTTATGCACAGGTGCTACATTGTAAGGGACCGTGATGAAGCAGGATAGATTTTTCTTTGTCTCAGAACAGGAACAAGCAGGTTTGTCCCTCCTGATCAAATGGTAAGCCCCCTGTGACTTTTGTTTTCTCTGTAAAACAATCAAAAACACAGACAAATCCTAATCTTTACATAGTTCAGTCAACAAAAAAACAAACAAATGCTAAATTGGCCAGCTCTATCATTTCTTTACTAAAGGTGATCATTTTCCTTATTTGTGCATAAACTGGATTTACAGATTTCAGCATGGTGCTTGATCATCTCCAGTGTAACTGCACTCCTGTAGCAAAAAAGGAGGGAACAAAAGCCTAATTGCTCTTTATGATTTCAGCTAAAGTTCTTTATTTAAATGATTAAAAGTAAGCAAAATAAAACTTGTTTTTTTGTTTTGTTTTTTAAAAAAGTTATAGAAATTAACAAAGAAGGCAAAGTGTTCTGCTTTTACCATAGTTGGAATTATATGTCCAACTTTGGAGAGCCCAAACATCTAAAACACAACTAGATAACACTGGATTCTCAGTCTTGTGTGCCATGATAACTCACTGCATGTCGTGGTCAGTGGATACGGTAGTTGCCAGTAGATGACAACAGTGATTAGGGATGGGTCTCAGCCGACCGTGGAAGATTCATCATCACAGGCTTGTCAAGAGCATCCCTGATAATGCGATGGTGGCTTGTGTCCGTGCTTCCAGCGAGGCCTTGGCTAGTGCTTCTCACGGCAAGTAAAGCACAGGACGGTGCGTCAGTCAATAGAAGTGATGTTGGAGAGATCAAAATCAAAAGTGCACATCCCAGCTCCACTCAGCCCTGCTATGTTGGCCCAGTAGAGTGGCTCACAGACAGCTGTCTACTCACCCTGCTGGAACTAATGCCTGGACTTCACTCATAGAAGACGATCAATAAGGCCTCTCTCTCTCTTAAGTCCCTTCATACTGGCACGACTTAAGCAAGCAGACACAGTCTGAAGTACAAGAATCTACAGGGCTGAGCTGAGAAACCTGGGGGGATCATGAACAGATTTCTGTTTTTGTTGTTGGTAAAATAAGTAATTATTGTATGTTTATATTATTCACTGATTCAGAGGAACATTTTTGTTAAAGAAAAAATGCATTTGAAATGGTAATACTTTTTTGTGTAGATCTTTATATATCAAAAAATATTTCTGTGGAAAATAATAAAAGTTTTGATGGTCTCAATGTTTTTTCAAGTAATTGACAAATACACTCAAACTATTTTATCATCAAAACAAACAAAATAATGTCCAAATATAAATTTAGCACTGCTTCTAATATTCCAGAATTCCTTTTTGACTTTCCCTGGAAAGAAAAGTCAAATCTATTAAGACGTCAACTGAAAGACATTTTTGGTGTTAAATATTTTTTAGTGAGACTAATTTTTTAGGTGATGATAGAAAGTTATCCATACTAGGAACCAATAACTTGATGTGCATCAATTTTAGAAAATTTGTTTTTAGATCACTCGTGTTAAGTCTTTCAGGAAGTGTGCAAATGATTTTTTTCTGAAAGATTAAAAAATTTTTTCCATAGGTTATTGTTGGATTTTACAGATAAGGCTGACATGGTTAGTACCCTTCCCTTAAAAAAAAAAGCCCCTACGATAGCCACTGAAATAACTTAAAATCGACAATAGTAATTTTAAAAAATCACTGAAAATCAGACACATTTTGAATTGTGGTTCAACAGTCCAACTTTAAAAAACAAAGTAATGAAACTGGCCAGGACAAAAATAATACCCCTAAAAACGATTGAACATAATTTACAAAGATGAACGAAGGTGTGTCTGTAGCATCACAGGTGTCTTCTCTATAATCAGTCTGTTTAAGGGTGTACCACACTGAACATGGACCACACGGAGCTTAGAGAGTTTTTTCAGGAGATAAAGACAATTATTGACCAGCATGTTAAAAGGAACTGGCTAGAAATCCATCTCCAAACAGCTTGAAAGTTCCTCTAATTACAGTAGGACATATTCAGAAGTTAACAGTCCACAGGACTGTAACCAGCCTCCCTGGACATCCAACTGATGACATTATGAAGACTGTTGTAGCATTTTGGCATTCAGGTCAGTGTGAACAGGTGTCTTTTATACAAGAAACTAGTTCAAACAGCTGCAATTAATACAGGTAACGAGTGGAGGACAGGAGAGCTTCTTAAAGACGAACTAACAGGTCTGTGAGAGCCAGTAAGCTTGCAGGTTGGTAGGTAATTAAATTATTATGTCATTAAAATGAAAATTCATTATTTAAAAAGTATACAATGTGATTTTCTGAATTTATTTTTTAATTTTTTTTATATTCTTTCTCTCATAGTTGAGATGTTCTCACAATGACAATTACAGACCTCTCTTTGGAAAAACAGATCAGTGGTGGAATAAATATTTATTTTATCCCATTGTATCTGATTTTTGGTAAATTTTGACTTAATAGTTTTAAATTATTTCAGTAACCATTGTGGGCTTTTCTTTCTTTGATGGAAATGTATTAATAATAATTGTATATCTGTCAGTCTCTAAAGACCAGAGGGGGAAAAAGCATTGAGGAAATGGGTTTGTTTATTTGTTTCTTTAAATATGTTTATGTGTAAAATGTATACGTTGGACATTTAATTTAGTGCAGCAATATGCTGATCATAAAACAAATGAAAATATATCATGATGCGTTGAAATAGTCTGTGCACTGTGGCTGCCACAGGGCTTCATTGTCAGGTCAGTTGCTCAACATCTAAAAAGCTGCTTTGTGTACAAATAAAGTTATATTATTGACCTGCCATCATGAAGAACAGTAAGAGGGCCTGACCCTCTGGGAGAAACCTGATGGGCTATTTTTTTATCCTGTTTAGAGAATGCCTCGTTTGATGGGCAGCTAAACTGCCCCAGGCTTGCCTTGGGGAAAGCTGAGATTTTTTCTTTTTTTATAGAAAGCCCAGTCATCACACCCAGCCTTAAAGCGGGAGCAGTGATGTGATGCCTACAGGTAGATTTAGGCACTTTGTCTGAGAAGTCTGCAAAGCTACAGAGGTCCAGCTGCAATGTTCTTACTCAGAACATCGATTCCCTCTGCAGGGCCTTCCTATAACAAGAGATGTGTTAGGTGAAGAAATTGCGTGTACTCAGGGACAATTTGCTCACAGATATTCAAGCAAAAGAAACGCCTTTAAACAGCTAGTTTTTATGGATAAATGTTCTCTCTGAAATGTCAAATGAGGCTGATTTAGAGTTTTCTGATTTCCAGTGTGTAAATCATCCTTTCAGTTCCTGTTAGAATAAATTATTTCAAGTTTAAACCTTTTTTGCAAACGGCTAAAACCTTCACAGAGACACCTTTTATTCACCAACCAGCCCTCTATAAATAAACAAGCTAGTGACACAGGTGATTATGTGTGGGGACCATTTTCTGACTGTTTCTGGACTGCATGGCACAGCCTACACTCCTCCACCTCCACAATCACTTCTTCAGCCAGTAGAGTGAGCTTAGATCTACATCCAGGTTAAGGATTCACCACACAGGGTCAAACGTCATGTTGCTATGGTGACTTTGTGTCCAAACCAGAAGTGGAGGGAAGCATCGATGGAGTCACAACTGCAAATAATGAAACCATATTGTTTTTTTAATGAATCAATCAGTTTCAACATGTGTTTTCACTTTCCATTACCTGCAGCGGGAAATGACTTGGAATAAACTCCCTGAAGCGCCCCCCTGTTTGATATCATATCAACATTTGGTGAAGTGAATGTTCGGTTTATTACCTAAACCACTTCAGAGAGACATCAGAGGTGGTTTTGTGTTCCATGTTGCAAACCGTATTGGGGGGTGCGTGCGACAGATAATGCGATGCTGTTTTTTGTGGCAGGGGACTGCTCATCATTCTCTTGTAGACTTTATTCCGCTGTCCGCAGGTGTTCCACCTACCTTCTTGATTGGATGGAGACTCGAGTCATCTTGCGATAGCTCAAGTCTAAATCAGTCTGCTATCGAAACGTGTCATCTAAAGCTGATAGACACTATAGCTCTGTGTCGGCCTGCTGGGGGCTGCTGTTACTGTATGTATACCCTACAGCATATCCTTCTGATGGGAGACAGTATTTGCTCTTACTGAGGAGAAAGGAATTAGAAAAGGTCTTCATGATTAGTCTTGGTCACAACATTTTTTGCATCACTGACCAATTTTATACACAGTTTTTTTCACTGACCATTGGGGAAGGGGGTGATCATAGACATAATAAAGCACACAGCATAAAGAATCATTATTATTTATATACATTTAATTGTTGTGCAGTTTATATTATTGGCACAGTGAAATCTTAATTATGAACATTTTTCTAAATCAAACACCCTGCAGGCCCATATTTATAAAGGAAAACAACATTTATATGGGATTTATTTTTTTGAGGAAGCTTTTATTCCTTCTAGTAAAATTTATATTTTCTGCTCTTAAATTTCAGAGAATGAAAAGTAATACGTTTTTGTTGACAAGGATTAATGCATAAAGCGAGCAGCAAGATTAATAAACGCAATAATCACAACAGGTTAAAAATATGTATATATAATATCCTGCGAGTTGTTTGGGGAAAAAAGAAATCCTTAAGCACCTGCCCTCTCTATCTTTGGTTAAGAGATTTGCATTTATTTGTTCACTAGCATGGGTCCAAACATTAAGGTTAGTCTATATTTATAGGTCGGCTATATACAGGGGTAGATGTATGTGTGTAATATCTGTTTATGTATGGATATGTTATGCATAGAAGGATTTACATGA
>SSNR01000025.1:670005-671928 GCA_006937965.1 Callopanchax toddi
TCGATATCTGCTCGTCGGTATCCCGATGTCCGTATATATAGAGCACAACACCACCGCAGGATGGAGGGCTCCTGCGCCGCCGAAAGGAAATCGATGGACAGACTGAGTTAATTATGAGAAAATCAATTAAAAGGAGGGGAGCTGTAGGCTTTAAAACCCCCAGAAGGGAGCTGGTACCGGCAGAGAGCGGAGGAGAGCCAGTGGAGAGGCTGCACCGTGCTCCGCTGCCGGTCATCGCTCCTTATGTAGCACCGAGTCTCAGCATCAAACCACCTGCATAAATAGCTAATAAACCTCCAGGAGTCTTCCATCAGGGGTGACTATTTTATTTGCACACAGTGTTACATTGATACACACCTCATTTATCCCGAATCATCACAGCGGATGTGAAGTTCAGACACCTTTCTGTCCACCTGACCTTTAGAATGTGTCCCGTTTAGGCTCCAACACCACAAATAAGCCTTTACCCTGATGAGAGCACTATGTTCTCATTATGTACTTTTATTTATTTATTTTTGTTTATTTTAAAAACGTGGAGCTGCAGCTCCTAACGATGTCTCGTCCAAGTGTGCAGAGTCATGTTTACATGTGTAAGCATAATATGAAATTTATCCTGAAACCTTAACGCGTTCAAGTACCAGTTTTAAAATAAAAACTCTTAAATTTTATGACCAGATGACGACTTTAACCCTCTCAAACGTCCTGATCAACATTCTAAAAGTTGAAACGATTATTCTCTGAATTCCTGCTTCATTCATTTCCTGCATTTATCCTCAAATTTGACAAAGAACATCTGAGTAAGAGTCAGAATGTGAAACGTTTCCACTTCGTGTAAAAAATCTCTCAAGTTGATTTATTGTCGCATTACATGTTTTATAGGAGCATCGTGAATATGTTAATGCGCCTTTTTGGTGAAACAATAAGAAATAATTTGGATGAAGTTACTCAGTAAATATTCACATCATTCAGAACTTTATAGTCATCTTTTTCAGTGTGTGTGTGTGTTTGTGTGTCTTTTGTGTCATTCCAAATCGCTTTTTTTCTTCATAAAAATCTAGAATTTAGTTCGTAAATTCCTTAAAGAATTAGGTGCGAATTTAAAGGTGAATTTGTGTGATTCAAACTTTGCATGAAGGTAAAAACTTTTCTTCATTTTCAGCTCTGACTCGCTCATCATATCGAATTTATTTCACCTCCCGCTCTTTAGGTTGACAGATTCAGATTAAATCCTCATATGTAAATAAGATTATAAGACATTATTTTTTGAGGAAAATGAGTTTAGGTTTTTTAAAATAAATATTTAAGCTTGTTTCAGCTTTAGGCCTATTTTCCATAGATTTCGTATAATATGCATATTATTTAAATGAATAGAATCGTAATTTCTGATATGGTAAAATAAAGAGTGTAACTTATATTTAGGTGAGTTAAATGAGTCTAATATTTTCTGGTGTTTTTGCAGATTCTGTGGGTTAAAGAGCGTGAATATTCAGAACTTGTGATTTCCATATTTTGTCGCAGGCCTCGAACTGTTGAAGACGCTTTTAGTGGAGCGGTCATTATCACGAATCTATTTTGTTAAGTTAATAATTATACTGATGAAAATACTTAGAGCTCAAAACACAGTTTAAACTTGTCTGAGATCATCAGGATTTAGGGAGGGTTTTAAATATCTTCTTATTTCAGGGTTTTGGGGGAGAAATTTGTGCAGGAAAATGTGTTTTAGAGATCCTAAAATTAATTTATAATCCACACTTTTGAATAGTTTTTTTAAAAATGTTTAAATATTAAAATAAAAAAATTCAAAATATGAAGAATAAAACCTGAACATTTAGAAAGATCCTTTTTTGAATTTAATAATTTAGCATGTTTTACATAAACTGTTCTCCTTGGAATTTGTTCCTTTTTTTTTTTTTTTTTTTTTTT
>SSNR01000025.1:676866-687183 GCA_006937965.1 Callopanchax toddi
CCCCCCCCCCCCCCCCCCCCCCCCCTTTCCTCTCAATATGTTTCCATCTCCATCATAACTGCAGCAGCGTGGAGGAAGAGGTTTGGATTAGTCCTAAACATACAATCATGTCGGCCAAGCCATGACCGCCTGCCGCTCATGGCTGGGGTCCACCATGGAAATAAAGTCTGTGAAAGAGGAGAAAAGAAGAAAAAACAAACAGGAAATCCAGTCGGCTTCATACGCCTCTCACTTCCATTCTCTTTGTGCGTTTAACGTGTGAAAAAGGATTGCTGGGAGGATGTCAAGAAGCAAGAAAAAATAAAGAGGAAAAGACAGTTTTTCTCGCTCTTCCTTTGCTTTTCACACTACAATGTGCACAGTGGTTCAACACAAACCGTCTGGATTTGGCTTTGCAAACAGCTTGTTCATCTGAATGGGATTTTAAGGATGTTTTTTATGCAGCTGCCTGTCGCTGATCAATGCTGTTCCTCTTGTCACACTGTGGAAACGACACATTTCGCTATAGCATTTGGTTTGCAGAGTTTTGATGTATATGGATGGGCTTTGGGACTGTATTGTAACTGTCAGTGCAGAGAGGAGAACTGTCTCAAAGCTGCAGACGATGCTCAGTGCCCTGCCTTTTTTTTTAACCCCTCACTCATCTCATTTTATGCCTGCTTTTTTTTACACAAGGGGAAAATGAGGAAGAACAAAAACCAACATATGAAAACTAAAACATGAGAGACAGAGGTGAGGGGATGGGGGAAGAAGGGGGAGGAGGAACAGAGGAAGGAGAGGCAATCTCAGAAAACAAGAGGGCTTTCAAAAGTAAGGGATGAAAGCTAGTCAGGCTGTTATTTTTGAAAAATGATCCTTGTGTAGTGCTCCTCTTAAGAGCCAGGTACATATTATTTTATCTTCCTGAGGACACTTGGTGAGCTGTTTTGGCACAAAAGAATTTAGCTGATTCCTTTAAGTTGTCTTTTTATGTGATTTTTGGCAGATTCATTTGAAATCACTCAGCGTATGAAACAATCTTTCAAAAACAGATCAATTCTAAATTTTCACATGCACTGGATGAAATAAAAAGAGATACAGTATTTAGGCTGATGTCTTGAATTTGCATTTGAATTAAACAACACTTTTGAAACTTGACCTTTTAGAAATCATTGTTGTTTTTTATATCAGACATCACTGCAGGAATAATGAAAACCAAATAATTACCCATAATGATCATAGACTTCCAAATTTGGTGTTTTATTTGCTAATTCTTTTCATGAACTACTGAAAATATTTTACTGAAACTCTGAAAGTAATCATTAACTTTAACATTAACATTATCATCTGATTAACTTTTGGAGTCAACAAGATTTGAAATGACAGCCAATCAATAATAACTATCACAAAAATGCTGATAACTCAATCAAATGTATTGAGATCAAATTTGGTATGCGAGTAGCTGAGAGTCATACAGAACACAAAATGATTATGTGAGATCTTTGCCTAAAATATTGTCATTAAGTCAACCAATTGGAGTCCACCCCGTCCGTCGGTTGGTTTAATATTGAATGAAACCATTGGATGGATTTTTTAAAAATCCTCAGAAAGTGGAACTGATTAACTTTGAAGTCAACGCAGTTCAAGATGGCTGCCACAACCAGCTTACTTTAAAAATCACAAAAAGTCAGGTTGACCAATACTGAGATAAAATCTTGTGTATAGTCGGTTTTATCAAACACAAAGCTGGCTCTAACACAGATAGTTTTATGTGTTGTGTTAGTAGCTAGGAGTCATCCTCATCACATACTCTGAGCACTACATTGTGTCACATTTTGCTTAAACATTTGCTGTTAACTGTTGGAGTCTGTTTGTCTGCAAAATATCTCACAAACCTCTGGATTTATTGAAACTCTTGAAGAAAGTTAAACGGATTAACCTTTGAAGTCAACACAGTTCAAGATGGCTGCTACATCTAATCAATCTCAGAAAACAGAAAATGTCCGTAACTCAGTTGAAATAACAGAAATTCAACATTTTGATGTGGTAGAAGCTGAGAGTCAACAGATCATTTTGCTATGATTATTATTTTTAAAGATTGGTCCATAATGGCTAACTTCATCATTTCTTAACATAATATGGTCTTAGTTTAAAACCTGAGAGATGTTGGGTTGTGTGAATTCCTTCAAACAATGATGTGTTTCTAACTCTAACTAAACCATTGAAAGATCTTTGATTGTGTTTTCCTCTTGAGGAATTTTCCCACACCACTACGCCAGCACATACGTCTGTATTGGAATCTGTACACGCGTGTGTGTGTTCAACACGTGTGTCCTGTATCAATAGGTTAATAGCTCAGATGTCAGTTTCAGTGAGTGGCTGATTAGTTGTGTGTTCACTAATCCACTCTGGGGCGGGGAACTATTGGCTTCCCCATTGATTTTAGCGTGGTGAGTAGGCAGAAGATAGAGAGAGGGGAGATCTATTGATTGACCCCAAATTAGCCCCCCTACCACCAACCCAACCTGCCGTTCCTGTACTCAGCCAACGCGCTCTCATTGGGCGAGCATGCCGGCAAACATTCGTTATGATTGGCTGCTTCAGTGGGGAGTTGAATGTCTCCTTTTTTTTTGATGTTGCTGATTTGGAAGTGCTGCTTGTTTGTGATTTGGCTGTCACTTGATTGGCTGTCTTGTGAGGATGAGTGCTGCGCGGTACTGTGTCTAACCATAGGGAGCAGCTGCTTTGGAAGCCTTTGATGAGCCAAATAGCAGCACTTCCACAGGGACAGTGTTACTTTTGTGCCTCTGATCACAAAGTGTGACCCTATTTGTAATGGTTACATGTTCCTTTTTTCTCTCTGGGACAAAGAATACTCATACAAAAAGAGGTGGATTAAAAAAAATACAACTTCCTGTCAATCACCGTCCCTTTTTTCTTCTTTTTGTCCTTCATGACTGTCAAGCTGCTGCATCATATTCCTTTTTTTTCTGCTCTTTATCACATTTTTTATCATTCACTCAATGCCAATCCCCACCTTTCCCTCCAATCCCTCTTTTCCTGCATCTAAGCTTTGAGCTTCCTCTCCTGAGCCTTTCCCTCCCATATATCACTCCATCTCATCCCTCTGTCTCTACCTCAGATATTCCTCTCCAGGCTCTTTTTTTCCCACTGTCAGTCTTTCCCTCCCTCCCCCCTCTGTCTATGTAAGCAAGAGGAGGTTGTTAAACATTTTTCTTCCCTCTTAATTGTTTTGACTGGGCCGATTGGCATCCCGATTAGGCCCATTGATTTCCTGGCGCTAAGTGCATTGATTTTTAAATTTCTTATTGATCCCCGCTCTAAATCTCTTCCACACTCACTCACACAGTCACACTGTTCGCAGGGGCAGAGATGGAGGGGAAAAAAAGGGTTGAAAGAGCGGAGAAAAAAGAAAACCAAGGGAGATGGTTGTGTTAGGTAAATACACTGACCGGTAACAGTGGAGTGAATTAACTGAGTGAATGAGGAAGAGCAGGAAATAAGGTGGAAGCAGCTGAAGAGGTGACGTAAAAAAAAAGGATTGATTTTCATTCAAACAATTGATCAAAGAACCATCAAATGTAAAGAAAATCAATATCTGAGCGACTGGAAGAAGCACCTCGAAGCTTGTTTCCAGGCTGGAAGCCGCCTGGATGGAACGTGTTCATCTGTGAGGAATGAGACGCTTTATGAGCGAACAGAGGTTTATGAGGGATAGACAGATATTGGAAATGTCAGAGATGGAATGGAGTGTTTTGTCTCTGCCTTGCTGTTTCACATGGTCTGCAGAGCCGGCTGCATGTGTGTGTTATTTCTGGCTTATGACTGTGTTAGGTTTTAGAGGCCTGCGAGACTCTGAATCTTACATGCCCACTGGTGTTTCTCAGAAGGTGGTGGGCCTAATTGGCTGTATCCGAGTCTGTGCATGCGTGGGCGTGCACACACATGCACACTTCACTCTGTATGTGTGTGTGAAAGCTTAACTGAGGTAAACGGTGAATACTGTCTGTATGTGTGCAGCAACATGTATGTGTTTTTACATCTGTTTGGGTATTTTCCTGCATGTGCGTCTGACCTTTTCCTGGCTGAAGTGTCGAGACTCAAATTCAGACTTTCAGTTGGTAGCATTTTCTCTTATTATCCTTCATGCTCTGCTAAATTGTGCTAACCTTTTCTAAAGTCAATTGTTGCTTCTTCTTTTTTTTGCCTCTCTGTGTTTCATGCACAATATATGGACCATATGTACCATTACTGTGTTGCAATTACAATTTACTCTGCGTAGATCCACTTAAGATGAGTGCTTTCAAAAAGCAAGGAAGGAAAAGCAACTATTGTCAGCAACACTAAAAGAAAAAAATAATATCTTCACTGTTAGGGGCGATGCTTTGCTTTGACTTAAGGTTTCTGTTGGGTTTTTTTTAAAGCTCACGGTGAAGCTGCCAATGTAATTATCATGTCACTTTTAAAAACAATCACCATTTTGCAATAAAAAAACATATTTCAGGGGTGGAAAGGTGTGTGTTGGCTAAACAATGCAAGATAAAGTACTTAAAATGCATACCCTGAGCCGAGCTGCTGTTTGCTTTGTAGTGATGGTTCTTATGTTTACTTTGATGTAAGGCCTGACACACACACACACACACACACACACACACACACACACACACACACACACACACTCTCTCTCTCACACTCACACACACAGCTGGTTCAAAAACATATGCACAAATTCAAAATCTGTGTCTGTTCACCTGTGATTGCACACTGTTCCCACGGTAATGACAGGCTGATGGTCTCTCCCACAGACGCCTTTTACAAATTGAAGGTCGGAACCTGCAAAGTCAGCAGCACACACACACACACACACACACACACACACACACATGTCACTCTCACATCATGCACTTATACATGTGGAGATAAACACAAACTGGCACACACACACATCAACACACATGCACACTTTTGATCTAACACACACCAAAAGCCTAACCTTGACCCGTTGTCGTACCAACATGCAGACTCACACAAGCTTCAACAGTTCGCTGAGGGACATCACACACACACCCACAATTCAGGTTATTATTGTAGATTTTTTAAACGGAGCTAAAGCGTTTCATCAGACCACTTTTTATTTGTTTTTTGTTTTTTGTTGAATCCTTAAGTATCTAGGGGTGGTAGTTTTAAAGCAACTTCTTGATATCCTGTTTACTATCAAATTTTAGAGCTCTGAGACAGAGCAGCTACATTTCTCTCTTAGTAAATGTCAGAAATCCTAATTGATTATTGAAACTGTCGCCAAATTACAAGCAGCCAGCAGGCTAATTGAATAATCGAACACTCACACCAGCTCCACTGATGAATATCAGCTTTATTTCCTACAAATTGGGATCTTGGCTGCTTGTATTCACCCAAATGTGTCTATAAAATTAGAGCAGATCCAGGCCTGCTCAGTGATGAATTTCACTGTCAGAGACAAATTCGAAATAAATCTCTCGCCATGGACTTCCAGCATGTGTCGCACTCTGATAATTTCCACAATATCCTCTGCAACCCCCCAGGGGAGGATTTTTTTCCCTTCCTCTCGTTATTTCTCTCTCCATCCTCCCCCTGTTTGTTTCTGTCCCTGTAAAATGCTGGTTGCTTTACTGAAATACTGCAATGCTTTATCTGCCCTCGTTTTCCTCCCCTTCATCCTTTCCAACTCTTTCTCTTTTTTTTCCTCCCTTTTCGGCCCCCTCCCACACCTTTTAGTTGTTGTTGTTGCTGAAGGAGCTGGTGGTGGTGGTAGATGGGTGGGGGTAAGGGTGAGGCAGAGAGTGGGAGGCAAGGGGGGGGCAGCAGCCAAGACCCAATGACGTGGGTGCGACATGTAACCGTGGTGCAGGAGAGGAAATCAATACATGAAAGGATGAGGAGCACTGGGGTGGATTACCGTCTGGGGCCCTGGCTACTGGAGGGAGGGAGGGAGGTGTTGGGGGTGTAGATGAGGCCTGGTGTGTGTGTGTGTGTGTGTGTGTGTGTGTGTGTGTGTGTGTGTGTGTGTGTGTGTGTGTGTGTGTGTGTGTGTGTGTGTGTGTGTGTGTGTAAAGAGGGAGGGTGTGGGGTGGATTAAGGAAGGCCAGATTGTCCAGTCCCCTCTCCTCTGCATCGCCTCCCCTGACCGAGTATCTTGACCCCTCCCTTGGCTTCTAAACACTCCTCGGTGCCGGTAGGCTGCCATAGGTGAACCTCCAGCTCTCCACACACTCATTCACACATGCAGGCGCAGAGGACTCTATAATGTCGAGTGAATACATGGACGGTCGCAGCCAGTGTGTGCTAACGCTCCTGATAACCCGGTGCTATCTGTGTAGGGAATAATCGCCTGATATTACCAGTGTAAATTAAAGAGTCCCAGAGAGACCGTGTGTGTGTGTGTGTGTGTGTGTTTCTCCGGTGTGTGTCTAGTAAGTCTTCAGCAAGGTGCATCTGCAGCACTGCCACAACCCAGATAATAAATATCTATTATAAATATCATTATTATTGGGCCAATCTCCCCCAATAACGGAGCCTCAGTGAAAGATGGCACGGGGGACTGAGGTGGATATTGGCAATATATCAGCATTGATTATTGAGAGTGCTGACAGAGAGATGGAGGCAAAGTTAATAAAAACTAATAAAAAAGACAAGGAATACAGAAAGAACATGGGCTTTAGCAGGATCAAGCGCTTGTTCGCTGGAGGAAGAAGAGAAGAGAAGGTGGAGGTATGTAGGGAGTCGAGATAGGGCTGTAAAGTCACGGTGTGTGTGCGTGTGTGCATGTGTGTGTGTGTGTTGCATTTTCTGGCTCCGCATGAGATCTGAATTTAAGTTTTATCTCTTCTGGTGGTACTTTTTGTGTGACTGTGGATTGGCACTGACATCTCCATATACACACACAACTCCGTTTTTCTTTTCGTGTTTGTGTGTTTTCTTGAATTGATCGAATCTCAGTTGGATCTGAACTCTGCGGTTGGGGATCCAAAGCCTCCACAGCCTTCCCACACACCAACCCACGACGCACAAACAACAGTTACCTGCCCACTCACACACACCACACACACAGTCACACACACACACAGAGTGGGAGAGAGAGACAAAAACACCAACAAACCTCATAAAAGCCCATGCATCATATCCATATTATCTTGACAAATCTATACATCATGTCAGAGCACAGTTTTCTGTGAATATTGCATTTTGCTGTGTTATTGGTGTGTGTGTGTGCAGAGAGGATATGAGGGTTGGTTCTTCATGCTGCTGCTCTTAGACGGGACGGGGCAGCAGAGTCCGTTCTAATAGGGCCTTGTTAGGCCGCTGACGGAGCCAGTAACGCCGCTGTTGGCTGCTATTGATTCCTGACCAAAGCTGTTATTGATGAGTGAGAATTTAATTCACCCAGCCCGTTTGTCATCGTGACATCACCATTTAACTACAACCATGACATGGACTCGAACACCCCGATGAAATGACACACACACACACACACATTCAGGCTGATACTAATCGTGTGACGGACCCAGAAGAATCATTTCTGTTTATTTTCTTTTCTGTAAGGAAATTCACATTCTGTATTCAAATACTGTTTTAAAAGAGTCAAATCTGTCCTTCAAAATGAAAAACAGCCAATTACCAAGAGTGCAATAAACAATATGACTAATGGATGGCCCACATTGTGACTAATGTGTAGCCTAAGGATACTTTTGACTCTTTCTGATTGGATAAATATTTCATTCTACACTCTGACCTACAACACACGACACAGAAAACATGTCGGGCAAATTGCTTTGAATTTTCTTTTTGTGGTGAGCGCAGTGTGAACAACACCTGCAAATATAATCCAGAATCTAAAAAAAAATAATCAAAATATCAAAATGCAAACTAAGATGTATTTTCATTTTATGTTTAAATCATTAAAACTTTTCTTTTTTTTAAATGCATTCTTCAAATAAGTCTAAATACAAATACAAAGAGTAAATAAATTACTTTAGAATTTCCACATAAATTACTTTATTTTTGCTTTTTGAACATTTAAATACATATGCTATGTCATAAAATAAACAAAATACATGATTTCCATAAAATGATTTAAAGCAACAGAAAATAGAAAACATACAAAAATTGTTCATAATGAAAGTGTTTCAGTGTCACAGATAAACATAAAAGGATTGTTGGTTAAATGTTGTGACTCCTAAGGGCAGAAAGAGGACGATTTGTGTGTTCAGTAACAGACAAATTCTTTTTAACTGACAGAAAAGGAAAATAAATCAAACTCACTGCTTTTAAAGATCCTAAATTTTAATTAAAGCACATAATAATAAATATTAGAATTAATGAAAAGCTTTCCTGCGAGTATCGACCATTCAGTGGTTTATCCATTACTGCATTTCTGAAAAGAATAGAAGCAAAAACACAGAGAAAGAAACCGTTTTCTTAGACATTTCTTTCAGAACAATAGAATGAAAACACAGAATAGAAAACAATGGAGGCAGTTTTATGTCTCTGTGAGTCCTGATGGAAGGAGAGGGACAGTCGGGACCATGGACCTGCAGTGAGAGCGGTCCAGCGGGGGTTATTGGCTCTAGCGGTCCTCCCCCAGGGGAGAGCTCTCTCTCCAGGTCTCGGGGGACTGAAACTGCAGGGACCGACTCGCTGCGGGGGCCCTATAGGCACCAGGCAGGAAGCACACCGAGGGGGCAGTCAGCTGAATTTAGGCTGTGGGCTTGAGACAGACAGATGGACAGAGTGAGACAGACTCTGGATGGACATCATCAGCTTTTGTTCTGCGTGTTTTACCTGTCAGAAAACACAAAGCGCAGAACATGATGAGGGAAAATAGTTTTAATTGGGTGAGAAATCAAAATGCAGCCCATGCTCGTTTGAAAGGGGCGAGTTTGTTTCTGCCTTTAAAGTTTGTGTTGTTGGATAATGAGATCCGAGCGTCACGCGCCGGTTTGTGAATACCTGATGCTCTAATGGGTGTGTATTTGTGTGTGTGTGTGTGTGTGTGTGTGTGTGTGTGTGTGTGTGTGTGTGTGTGTGTGTGTGTGTGTGTGTGTGTGTGTGTGTGTGTGTGTGTGTTTGTGCTTATCTGTGTGAATACCCGGCTGACAGTTTTCCATGTCAGGTGGAAGAAAAAGAAGAGTTTGGTGAAGAAGAGTGTGTGGAGGACAAACGGGTGGATGCTGTTAGCACCCTCCTACCCCCCCACCCCCACCCCCTCATCTTCCTCACCCCTCCAACACCATCTTATTTTCCTCTCCTTCAATCTCACACGCCCTCCCTCCATCCCTCTCTTCCACAGACGCGCACAACCACACTACATTCTACAAGAAATAATTGCTTTTGTCTGGAAGGAGTGCAGGGAGGAGGGAAAGGGGGCGCGCACGGCTCCCTTTGTGGAGAGAAGGGGGTCTTTGAAGGACAACTAGTCACTTCTTCCTTCCCTTCTCTTACTTTTCTCCTCTCTCCTCTCCTCCTCTTTTATCCTCTCATCCCATTTCCTCCCCCTCTTCCTCTCTCTTCTCTCACTCCCTTCCCCTCCTCTCCTCTTCTTCACTGGACCTGCGGATGTCATCTGTCATGTGTGAAGCGGAGGGAGAAGGACAATAAAACCAGGTTGTCTACAACAGGGGAGGAGGCATTTCTCATAATTAGGAAGAAGCCAGATTAGTGTGCGGCTGCACATTTCTTGACAATTAGTCAGTCTGTTGATGACTGAGTGGATGTGAGGCGGTGAAACGCAAATAACTCACAGGATCCACGACCGGCCCAATCACCCACAGACACAAGCAACGAGGTGCTGCTGGATAGGTGGGGGTCTCAGGCCCAACAGGAGCAGGAGCAGGCTCATTCCTATTGATTTGCCCGTATTGAGTGCGATGTTTAAGGTATAGATTTTTCTATTTAAAAATCTATATCGACAATAATCTGGTGTGTAAGCGGCCGGCGTTGACTGATGCTGGCCTGTAATTGACAGCATGTAATGTTGGTGCTGAGGAGAGAGAGGGATGCTGGGGGTGGGGGGGGGGTAGAGGTGGGTTTTACCTGTGACCTGCTCTAGCTCTGAATATTCCAAAGTGATTTTATCAGCCTGCAAAGTACTGCAGCTCCACGCTCCTGCATCTGAATAATAACGACCAGCTCTTTGTTGATAATAAGGAGAGAACTTAAATGTGTGCACGCTCCTGATCCGCGGATGCTCTTATCAGGACTTCATCCCAGCAAGGAGTAATGCACTGATCACCATTGGCATCATTATAGCCGGTATTATTAAGAGAAGGGGGGGGGGGGGGG